>CADDXX010000081.1:1445761-1462839 GCA_902810485.1 Alauda arvensis
CATTGGACAGATATCAGTGTCTGCAAGGAAAGTACTTYATGAGTGCATGGTCTTGTAGTCCTGATTTCTGGAGTCGTGAAGGATTGACTGCATGTAAGCTTCCTTGATTTATGACTTCTGCAATCATGAAGAAGACTTTCAAKATGCAAGGAAATTAAAATATCATTGTTAGTCATCCTTGACAGTATGTAGCCCTTCTTTCCTCGTCTACATAATATGTGGGATGTGTAAATTGCAGATGTATTTCCTCAAATTTATCTCTGCTTCACCACCATCAAGTATGGATGAGGCCCAACAGCTCACAGCTAACAACCATTTCCTTTCYTTCATTTTTCACAGACTGCATTGTTGAAAATGGTGTGGACTACCGTGGCACTGTGGCAAAAACTGCAAGGGGCAGGACTTGTCAGGAGTGGAGTTCTCAGAGACCTCATAGCCATGACTATTTCACTCCCASAACTCATCCAAGAGCAGGCCTGGAAAAAAATGTAAACAACTGTTCATTTAATACTTGTCCTTGAGCTTTTCCTGTTTTTTTCAGTGTCCCTCAGCATGCATTTGGTGACAGGTCTTTGTTAGTTTCTTTTCCTCAGTTCAATCCAAAATCCTGATCATGATAATTCTTGCTGACATGACCAGTGTGGTCRCTGTGGGGCACAGAGGTGCCCAGAAACTCTACTGAATGTTTCTGCAGCACATCCAAGGGGTTCAGATGGGCACTAGTTTCTCCTCACTACTGAGGACTATCCAGAGTTGGTCTGTGGGCAGTTCTCTGTCTCCTCTGACAGGAGGAACACCTGTGGTTTCAGTAGTACCAGGGACATGTGAGATGGTGGTCAATCCAATGTTCRGTGCAAGTTCCTTGAGATACACAGCTGATGGAATGTAGCCCCCCATGCCCYAGTAATTCCCCTTCAGCCCTCCAGCTTCTGCCACAGCCCATTATTCAGGGCTAAAGGTGTACCTGATCATCCTGGAAGGCAATCTCCCTTTCTAACCTTCACCTCCCTAGTCCTAACAAATGCACTCCTCRCCAGTTCTTTAGACTTGTAACATCCCTTTTACAATATTTGCTTAATTTGTGACAAGCTTTGTATGTGATATTAAGCTTGAACTATTTTTACCAGGTAGATGACTTTAGAACTTGCTTTAGTCAATTCTTTGATGGCATCACATACCCTGTATTGAATTCCAGCTCAGACTGGGGGCAACTCCCTCTAAAAAGCTGCCTGTCATAAATTCTTGGTTCTTGCATTTGTCAGGGGCTCTTGGTAGCAAATATTTTCTCCTTTTTTCTAAGACATGGGATGTGTTTCAGGATAGGGAAGGGAACTAGAAAAGATACCTGGTAGCATGCAGTAGTGTGAGGTGTCTGTGCTGAGCAGAGATCAGTCAGTATGCCCAGGAACAACCTGGAGAGTGATTCAGTATGAGTCAGTATACCCAGGAACAACCTGGAGAGTGATTCAGCTAACCAGCACCTGCAGGAGGGTGAGCACTGCAGCCCTGCATCACCACAGGCATCAGCAGGTTGAGCAAGAACAGCTCACACAACACTCACTTGTCCTTGAGTCCTGCAGCCAGAGTGGATGTGAAAAGACCTCAGGACTGATCCTACTGCTCCTATTAACTGCAGGGAAAGCGAGAGTGGATATTTTCTCTGTTTTAGAAGGCTTCATCCAAAGTCAAGATCTCCTAATTTTTGAGATCTCAGAGATGCAAGGTTGCCTTAGTGAAGCTTACTGTCTGAAGACAGTTGAACAAGTCTGCTTATCCTTTTCCAAACTCACAAAGCAAATGGAAAAAGGAAATAAATTTTGACAAAATGAATTAGAAATCGCTGATAAGAATGAAAATTTCTTAAAATCCCAATTTTAATTTTATATTATTTTGAAACTTTAATTGGCTGACCTTTTTATTCCCTGGTTAATAGCTGGTGCCTTTATTCTTTGTTACAGTATTGCAGGAATCCTGATGGAGATGTGAATGGACCTTGGTGCTACACAACAGATCCAAGAAAAGCATGGGAGTACTGTGACATTCCCAAGTGCCGTAATTATTCCTTTTAAGACTAGTGTCTCCCCTTCCTGTACCTTTTTATAACAGCTGGAGAATACTGGRTGATTAGTCTGAAAGACTGGTAGAAGTGCAGTAGATTTAGATTTGAAATTAAGGCTCTTGGGAAGTGATGTTCAAGGTCTCTGTCTGAAGACTTCAGATTGGGCTTCCTTGAAATCCCCAAATGCACCACAAGATATGGAGGCCACTGAAGCTCATGGGGTTTTGCCATGTGTTTCTAAATGGGCAGTTCCAGCAGAAATTTTCCCTGCTCCAGCCCAATCTCCTGGCATWACTCTGTGTGTGGCCTTGCTGAACAAGACATGCCCTTACACCAGCAAAAGTTTTGCACTTCCTGCTCRTGTGGCTCTGGTTCTGTTCTGGATGACAACCAGAATTGTCCCTCCTCTGATATTGTACCATATCTGATGTCTGCAAAATGCATCTGACCCTAAATATTCAACCAAATGCAATTTGTCTTTGTTAGTAGTAATCAAGCTCTGAATGAGGTGGTGCAACCAAGAGTGCAATGATAAACTTTTATAACATCTTGGTTTCCAGTCCTTTCATGTCTATCAACAACAAAAACTGTGCTAGGAAGAGAGGTAGTTCTCAAAAGAAGGGTGACTTTCTGCTGCTTTATCCTTTCAGTGTTGAGCAGAAGAAAATATGCTCAGATAAAACCCAAAAATGGAGCAAATAAGAAAAAGAAAGCTGTTGTATACACACTGGAGCTGTGAAAGTAGTACTGCAGTGAACATGTTGGGTTGGGACTCAAGGAAAAAAATCACATTTTCACATGACTATTGTATTCTAATATGAGGATCCATTTCTTCTTTAAATTAATACTGKTTTTTTGTTGAGATGGTAATCTGAAGAACAGAGGAAGCATGGCTTTTGTATTTAATTTCATTAGTTAGCTCTTTTTGCTGACAAAATTCTAAATTCTGTGTTGATAGGAATCAGTTCACCAAGGCCAAATAAGAACTACTTTTTTTTAATAACTCAGAGATGTCTGAAGTTCCCAATGGTCCTAGGATGAGAGCTGACAGACAGCATTAGAATTTCATGGGCTGTACCACCAAGATTAGTTCAAAACGTCTGCAACTTCTGCAGTACTGATGTCCATAAGAGTCCATTTAAGAATGTTGGGAGAATTTATTTCTTCTTTCTCTTGCTTTTCTTCTCCTTCCCTGTCTGCTTTTGTTTTGGATTCATTTTTTGTTTTCTATCTGACTGTAGGGCTAGCCATGTAATTTGCTGGCCACTGAGAGCTGTATGTGAAAAAAAAAATTACTAGGCATTTTTAGGTGTTCCAGATGAAGGCAACCTAAATATATGTGGTGTATGGCATAGAATTACTTGAAGATAATCAGAAGCTGAAGTGCCAAATGTAACAGGTTCACCTTCTAGTTTACTGAGTTCATAGTGAAGGCATAGTAAATCACTAAAGTTCCTTATAGTGATGTTTTTTTCTTATTCTGAAGCTCCTCCTCAGTATGAATGTGGAAAATCCAAGTTCAGACCAAAACTGTGTGCTCAGAGGATTGTTGCAGGGTGTATTTCCCATCCACACTCCTGGCCCTGGCAGATCAGTCTCCGTACCAGGTATGGTTGCTCCCCATCACATTAGACTCCACATGCAAAGAAACCTTGCCTCTCACACTATGTTACAGTAAGTGCTTCAAGCATTCTAAGCCTGATTGGAATTTAAAAATAGCTCAAGGCTAAACATTGTGTGTGCTATTCCTAAAGAAGGTTATTTGGACAACCAAGAACTCTCTGTTTTGCAGCAAATAGAGAGATGATCAATTGTTAATTGCTAATGTCAAGAAAATCTTGAGCTGAAGGCAGAATGATTTTAAATCTGTCACYATATTTTACAGTAGAATTAGTTTCCAATTAATAAAAGCAGTAGTATGGCTAGTACACCTCTTGATCAGTCCTTCCATATAAGTATTTGATCCTACTGGTAAAATTATTAATAAAACTGGAAATCAAGGCCAGTTGCAGGGCTTTGTGATTGTGATTAGAGCTAGAAAAAGTCAAAATCTCTGAAATGATGAACCTCACTGCACACAGTTTTTCAGTAATAGAAATGCTGACAAAGAACAAAGATCTAGGTGTTTTCATGCAAGGCCTCCTAAAAATRTCCACAGAACCCTACTGTGACTGTAAGAAACATTATTCAAGGAAAACAAAACATTTCTCAATGAAATTGTGGAATAATGTCTTTAGTTTTTAAAGGCACACATGTGCCACATACTATCTGATAAATTACAGTAGGATTAACTTCCCCATCTTAAACCACTGCCCTTCTCATGACTTTTTGCTCTATTACAGTTATGGCCTGCATTTYTGTGGAGGAACTCTGATAGATCCTCAATGGGTTCTTACTGCTGCCCACTGCTTRGAAAAGTAAGTATCTGTTATAGTCTGCACTAGCAACTTCTTACATGAGKTGGAAAATAATAGGAGAAACAAGAAACTCAATAACCAACCCAAGCTGGTTGCAAACACCTTGCAAGCAGCTGAGAATTAAGCCAAGTCTATTTGTCACTCATTAAAGCTGAATTCTGACTGTAAAACAGTGACAGTGATAACTTCTGCCAATTTGATTTCATGTGCCATTATAAGGGATTCAGTTTACTCCAAAGCTGGCTATCTGGCTTTGACAGAACAATGTGCTCAATGACATATAAGTGGTCTCTGTTCTGGCTGTGTATTCATCAGCTCACCATGTTCAATCATTTCCAACAGGTCCTCACGACCAKCTGCATATAAAGTGTACCTTGGATTACACAAAGAAGCAGCAACAGAGCCCTCAGTACAAATACGTGATGTAGAGAAGTTGTTCAAGGAGCCACGCAGAGCAGACATTGCTCTGCTCAAACTCAGCAGGTACTTTTTCACCTGAAGCCCTCCTTTGTTCTGAYGGGACAAGATGACTGAAAAGTGGTTGCTGGTGGTGTAGAAATGAGTGTTTCTGCACACTCTGTGTTTAGTTAGTGATTTGAGACACCCTCTTTCTTCCCTTTCTGCAGAAGCTCCAGGGTTTCAGAAAGGGAAAGGCTGCCTTTCAGAGGGGAGCAGGGCTAGGGACAGTTAGCCAGGCTAGAAATGCACTGGGTGTCAGCTGCTGGAAGGTGAGGGAAGTGACAGCAGAATAGGAGGAGGTAATGCCTAGAGGAGCTTTCAGACTGTGTTTCTACGTGCTTGTACCTTGGTAAGGTAAGGATGACTGAAACCTGCAGCATTGGCATGATGCCACTCTATGCTGTTTCCATGCTGGGGTGGGGGGATTTCCTCTCCCAGCATGGCTGGCCAGTGGCCAGGGAAAGAGTTTGATGGAATGCCCAGTGTGGCCCTTCTTGCATCTGTTTYCATTCATCAGAAATGCCCTCTGTGGAACTGAGCAATCAAAAGGAATTTGTCCATGCAGCTGCAAGCAGATGTGAATGTGTGGTGCTTGGGCTTTCATTGCTGTGGCTGCAGTGCAGGTCCAAAACAGATGCAGGGTCAGCTTAAAATGTGGTCTTCTAAATGAGCTTTAGCTCACCCAARGGCAAGTCAGATGGACTTAGGTTCTGCTGTGTGCTAAGTGTCCTGACAGAAAGGGATTTAAAATCAGACTGGATGCAGGAAGAGCAAGCTAACACCTYGGTGTTAAATGCCACTAAATCATACCCTCTGTAATAGTTTGAAAATTAGGTTCTSTTAGCTATGCATTAGCCTAAGTCAAAGCATTCTCCTGGACTRATGTTGGTTCTTTTTATGTAATTCTCTGTTTCAGACTTTTTTATGTATCTCTTTCTGTGGGTTGAGAGCCTAAAAAGGAATTTTGTATGTCAGAAATAAACCTTAGCTGAAACAAAGGATTTAAATGATAAAATCTTTTTAGAAACTTGAAGGTAGTATTAAGTATAATTGTGCTAATKGTTGTTCCTCTTTGTTCATTTCAGACCAGCAGTCATTAATAATCATGTAATCCCAGTTTGTTTGCCAAAAGAAAACTCTGTGTTAGGAGGAAGAGARGAGTGCTATGTGACGGGCTGGGGGGATACAAAAGGTGAGACTTGATTAACRCATTTAAAAGCTCCATGTTTGCAGACTGATACATACTTGTATCCAAAGTGTGCCCTCTCTTGTGCCCTCACACAAGCTATTGATGAAAAACTTAYTTCATCAAAGTTCATCAGGTGCTGCCAGACTTTCTACTGTCTCTCTCTGACACTGATTCTCCTAAATCATGTAAATGCCATGTAAACTGAACCCTCTAAATAGATGTTACAAGAGGAGAAGCAGAGCTGAGGAGTCATTTCTCTCTCAGTCCATATGCTTTTCCCCAGAGTGGGATTTCACCCAATTGGATGGAAAGTTTTTCTAGATTTAGGTTATTTCTTAATCACATAAAAGTGAGTTTGCTCATTCTCTTGAGTAGTTCCTCCTCCCAACCAGGCTGGTTTGCCTCTCACACAAATAAAACCCTCATTTTCAMAACTTCCCACTCTGTCTTGGTTGAGAAGTGCATTGGTACCTTCTCTGCCTCCTTGCCCATTGTGCCATTTTCAACTGTTCGCTTCCTTCCTAATTTCTTCCACAGAAAATTCAGATATAGAGAAATAAAATGGCTTGGGAATGACTCCCAAGTATCTGTGGGTACTGGATCCACATGGATGTACTGTGAGAACAGGAAGGTCARTGGTGGGTGGTAGAGGGTGATAAGTACCATAATACTGACAATGCTTACTGATTTTGGTATCTCTTCATATTGTGCCTGGGAAGCAGGCAGCACAGTACACACTATGCTGATTCTACTGCTTATCCATATCCTGATGTTTGTGTTTTGTGAATATGATAATTGCCTTTGTCATTAATTCTTTTTTTGTTTCATTCWTATTTGCAAAGGAACTCCTGGTCCTGGCGTCTTGAAGGAAACTGGCTTTCCTGTAATTGAGAATAAAATATGCAACCGCCCTGAATTTTTGAATGGTAGAGTTAAAAAGCACGAGCTCTGTGCTGGGAATATTCATGGTGGCACAGATACCTGCCAGGTAAGAAAGTCTGTGAGCATCAGAGTTGTAAGCACATTCAAATCAAATAGGGCATTGCTTTTTGGGCTTTAGAGGCCCAGAATTATCCTTGGGATGTTACCACACCACGTGGTATCTGAGCTGAAAAACGTCCATGTATTCTGCTCTTTCCTTGCTCCCTTGGCTGCTGCTGGGAAGTGGGGCATTTCATCTGGATTTTTCAGATAAGCCTGAACTGCAGAGCACATGGTAACATGCAGCTGCACAAGTCAGGTGTATGGAAGCCAACTTAAAATGACCAAAGGTCTGATTTTCTTTCCCCAGGCCCCTTTGCTAGCCTCAACCAGATGACCTCCAATGTCCAAGCCACTTCAGTTAACAGCATCTCAGTGAGCAGTAAGGAAGGATGCAGTGGAGCYAAAACAAGGGCCAAAGGAACTATGAATTTCCAAGTATCAGTGCCACTAGACCTCAGAAAAGAGACTGAGGGAGGAAGCACAGTTTAAGTTAACAAGGGCAATCAGATTCCTCCTCAATAAATCCCCTTATTCAAAAAGAAATGTAATGCCTGGGTGACACAAAGAGGACTTTACAAAAGTGTTCAACAAGATGCATAGAGAACTCTTGCCTTGCTAGAATTCCAGTGTTTCTTTATAACTGCTGTGTCCTTTGCATGTAGGAGGTACTTCTGTTCTCTGTGCCTCCTGTGGGAAGGCCACATGTGTCTGTCCAAGAAGGAATCATCCTGTTCTTGTGCTTTTTAGGGGGACAGTGGAGGACCTCTMGTCTGTCTGGAACAAGATAAGTTTGTCCAACATGGAGTCACCTCTTGGGGCCTTGGCTGTGCCCAGCCCATGAAACCTGGTGTTTATGTTCGAGTCTCCAACTATATTCCTTGGATTAAAAGTGTGATGGMAAACAACTGATCCTGGGTATGGACTGCCCTCTCCTGGAAAGCAGCATGCACATCAGAAATACGAGATTCCAAGTGCAATATTGAAGCTACAATCATTCATAAGAAAGCAAAATAAATATGATCATTCATTTTAAATTGCTGTAAATTAATAGTCATTGCCAAGAAGCCCAGCTGGCAGTTTGTTACCCTCTTTCTATATGTTCTGTGGTTTGTTTGCTATGTCTGACAATAGACTTGCCCACCTCAGAAATACATGATGTAGAGAAATACTTCTACATCAGGAGTCTGGTTCTGAAAATCCCAACCTTAACTGTAACTGGACACCTGCATTTTCATTTTTTTATTAGCTCTACAATGATATTTTCTTTTAAGGTGATCATCTTCAAGATGTTGTGCTTTTAACATATGAAGAAATGAGAATACTTTCTATTTTCTATGAGTTGTCACAACTTATTACCAATTTGAATCTACAAACCAAAGAAGAATCTCACAGGACATGTCTTATATGCC
Source organism: Alauda arvensis (assembly GCA_902810485.1). Classification (NCBI taxonomy): domain Eukaryota; kingdom Metazoa; phylum Chordata; class Aves; order Passeriformes; family Alaudidae; genus Alauda; species Alauda arvensis. The sequence continues at coordinate 1,454,279 of CADDXX010000081.1, forward strand.
TGTGAAGTTTTATTAGATATATTTGATAGCTTTAAATATGTTAGAGGGGGAAAAAAGAGAAGGGAACACATTTGGTTTGTGTTTTCRTATTTTTTATCATCATGGAAATACATCTGTCAGCAAAAGTATAAATGTTGCATCAAAGATATAAAATAGTGAGTAAGAAAACAGCCTCACCCTGAAGTTAGTCCCTAGTAAAGAAAAGAGCTATTGATAGTTACAATATTAATTGTCACAAATAGTGACAATGCATCTACATCTATAATTGTGTTGTCCACAGTACCCATTTATTTCTTAGTATAACATTATCTGACTGCATCATTGTTAGACGTACATTTTTCTCCTCTAAAAGAAGATTATGTACACATGTGGTTACAGGGAGTGTAAGTTTAACCCTTTCAAAATACTTCCCAGGGAAAGCTTGACCCTTGCTTGCCAAAGTGAAACAATTGCTGTGAACTCCTGCTCACATCCTGCCTCTCTGGCATGTAAACCAGGGAGCTCCCCACAGGCATCCCCAGGGTGTGCTGAGCCTATTCCAAGTAATACAGCTACTTCCTGGGGTGGCATTTGTCTTCTCCATTTTCCACACTCCCAGACAAACCAAGCTGCACATCATGTTAAAATTGTCTTTCTTTTTTTCTTTTTTTTTTTTTTTTTTTATTTAATTTTGTTTTTGCTTGCAGAAGGGATGTTTTATCCAAACATCTTCCGAGTTTTGGTTTGGTATTTTTCTCCCATTGCCTTAAAGGGAGATGAGAACTATTAAGCATGCTTAAGTTGCAGGGTGATTTCTGAAGCTTCTGTATCTGGAGTCTGGTTCTGGGAGATGAAATCATGTCAGGGCATTGCCTTCCTGAGCAATGCAGCTCTGATAAAGCACACACCACCCACCTGTCTGGCCAGAGAGATTCATGGAGCACAAATACCCTCCTGCACATTTTCCATATATATCTACTTTGATCATTAAGCCAGGCAAGAGTTTTGTACAATGCTTCCCTGACAACAGCAATTCTGTGTTGCAGCTTGGACTTTGATTTGTTAAGTTCYTCAGATGTGAACTCTTGAAGACATGGTTAATATCTGGCTTGTAGGAGAGAAACCATTGGCCCTGCTCTCCTTGCCAAACTGGCTGGAAATGCCTGGATATGCCTGAGTGGTCACAAAAGTCCCACCTCATAATCCTTCAAACAGTGGCAATTGTGATCTTTTCCCTCTGCAAGACTGTCAGTGGCAATAAAAATTGCCACTTTTTGTGGTAACCATTTGCACAGACTGGATGAAGTAACCCAGCACATGTGGTGGCAGTGGCACATTTGACCCAAAATAGCACTTTCATCTGTTTGGTCCAAGAAACCTCTTTGCCAACAGGAAGAACACAGCTGGGTTTCTGAGGTCACATTGTTGGTGTGCCTTTGGTGATGGTATGGTGAGCCTTTGTCTCTTGTGTGCCTCACATCTCTCACTGCTCCTCTGGAGGATACACATGCAGGACAATTACAGCTGACAGAGTTCAGCCCCTCTCTGAAGGGCTGCCTCTCACTGAGTGAGCTGGGTCACAACAGCCATTKTAGTGGCAACACATGCATCCTAGGAGAACACTGCTGCACCTCCTGAGAGGCTTGTAGGGCTTTCCTGTAAGTATTAAGTGGTTTGAGGCACGTATGAATTTAGAATAACTTTTTTTAAACAAACAGTGTGTCCTGTGGTCTGCAGGCCCACAGGCACTCACCTCCATGCAGGGGTTTTGCTTGGGGTTCTCCCTCACTGAAGCTCTTTGTTGGTACCTCCAACTCATCTGTCCTCTCTCACCCACCAGAGTGTAAGCCCAGCACTGCCAAACTGCTGGTCATACTCCACATTACATACCCACTGCACCTTCAGGGGAAAAACACAAAGTCTCACAGAGATGGAAGGATTTTTCAACTGACAAAATCCCTGTTAGGGATGAGAGTTAGCACAGGAGCAATTACCAAATACAAACTCCACCTGAAGTTGCTAAACACTACTAGATTAGAAATCAAAACAGATGCATAGGCTTTTTTCTGCTGTTCTTTACAGAACAAATTTTTAAGGAATAAATATATTCAAACTTCTGTCACTACCCCAAGCCATTTTACTTACCAAAAATTATCACTTACATCATCTTTGAGCAACACATAATGCTATGCAAAACAAAGCGTAATCTGAAAGTAGGAAACAAATTCATTTCTCATTTTTCAGTGTGTTTTAGTTGTCCACAAACTGAAGAAGCTGTCAAATATCATTCACATTTATTTGGAAAGTCGTAGCTTTAAAAGATCTCTGCAGTCTTTCTCAAGCTGCTAAAGTGTTTAAGAAGCCAGTTTAAAAAAATCAGGAAGAAGAAACACTAAATGGAAGAGGGTGATTCTGCTCATCCAGCATCACCTCTGATCACTTCACCCTGGTTCTCCAAGGTGCCTTCAGCAGGGGCTGGCTGGGCTGAGTTCTGTGGCTGGGAGCCTGCACTTTCCATCCTGCACTGAGACACAGCATCCCAGCCAGAGCTTCCAGTTCAGGGCTGGTCTCTGCCAGCCAGCTTTGGGATATCATCTTCAGCTATCTACAGATTGTATTGGTCTAAGACAAGTTTTCTCCTTGTTSCAGTAGCTCCAGTTTTGTGTGGTTGTCTTCCAGATTAGTTGTATATATTGTGAGATGTTCATTTAGTTTCGTATCTCTGTCATYAGTGACTTTTGCTAAGCATACCTTTGATCTTTACTATGCCTCAGAGTAAGTTAGAAACAGCCTTGAAAGACAGGCCTTTATTACTAACTGCCTAAAGTGTGCAAACATTAGTCTGGGATTGTTCTTAAAGGTCCTGTTTTCCTCCAGAAGGGCTGGTGATAAGGGCAGTTGCTGGGAAAAGGCAGGGAGAGTTGGGAATTGTTGAAAAGCACATTCCTCACCATAGGAAATCCTCCAGTGCTCTTAGGATACTGAGTCTGGAGCAGTGGTCATTCATTTCCACTGACTGTACTATGGTGCTACTGATTTGTGGTATGAACCTTCCAAACTCAGTCCTATGTTTGCTTGTGCCAAACATGGGGTTTTGTGAGCKTATAAGGTCCTTTACAACATCTCACTGACTTTCTTTTATTTATTTCTCTGTTGGTAACAGGATACTTTTTGAATGCCACATCTTTTCAAGTCCTCCCCTGCAAGGAGTGTATTGTTCACCAGTCAGTGGCCAGGACACAATCCTTGATGAAGGTCATACRGGAGAAAGGAAATGCAGTCTGGAATCTGCTTGCAGAGCCACAGAGTTACTCTGTTACATGTCAGCTTCAAAGGACCAGTTAACACTTACTTCCATCCATAACCAAAGCTCCTGGCTTATCCCTGCCCAAGACAGCTTGACATCTCTGTCAACAATCCAAAAAAATTATCCCCAAGACAGAAAGATGACAAATAGTGATAATGAGCAGAAGACAGAAATTGCAGGTCATCTTGGCAGTGGTGAGAGTGAAGGAATTTGTAGGGATGGGCAGAGAGCATGACTTGCAAAGGAAAAAATCAGCATGCTCTGGAAAGAGGTGTTTGAGAAAGCATTCAACAGAGCAGGCAAACGCCCTTCCCTTGGAGTTACGAGGGGTGTCACATGTTCTGGGGAAAGGCACTAATGGGCAGCAGGACAAAGTGTCCTGCAGAGATAATGCCCTGTGCAGGGCACCTACATAAAGCCCTGGAAAGGTGAGGAGGACTGCTTCCACATCTCAGAAAGCCCTWGAACAAGGAGGGAAACAAAGCTTTTGTTGAAAAGGGTCCCTGTGGATGACGACCAGACCAGAGAGAGGTTCTCCTGATGCACACTGCTGATTTTCCATCCCTCTCAACCAGGGAAAGAATCATCCTGATCAGTACCCTCCTTCTTCAGCCATCATAACTTCTGTTGGTCCAGATTCTTCAGGGGCAAAGGAGGACAGGTTAAAATAGTCATCCTCTCCTCCTCAAGGTCATCCAAATCTTAAACAAGCACTACCATTTAAATCCTTCCCACACAAATGTAAATCCTAACAGAACAATAAACAAATGTCTCAAATAGATATAGAATTCTCACTGAGATGGACATTTAATATTTTTAAGCTGTTCTGTTCTCTGGGAAAAACCACGGTCCCTTCTTGCAAACAGCATACTCAGAAAAAGAATTATTTATTCCATATTCATAGAAAAATACACTACTTGTATTWAATGTCCTTGTGCTTAGAAGGAGAACATGAAGTTTAATCCATATTCTGCAGCAAATTTTGAAGTGGTGGCAGGKGGAGAACAAATTCCCAGTATGGGAACAAAGTTCTTAGCTCAGTGCTGTCCTTCAAAAGTCAAATATAAGAGTTGGTGTCCCGTTTTTTCCGTTTCTTGCCACATTTTCCAAAATGACTGTTGAAACAGAAGGGGAGAGGAGAGCAAGTGTGAAAAAAACAGGAAAATGTGTAGTTTAGGTTGTAGTCCAAGCTGCAGTACTGAAACATTATTCTTTTGCATAGAAAATTTCCTCTTTYTTTAGTTTGTACATTGAATCAGACAAAAGTTGTTAATGTAATATCCAAAGCCTCTCCTWGAAACATTAATGTATAGCACTAGATCCTCAAATTATTTAACCAGGGTATAAATATTTCCTGCAGGACAGTGAAGAGTGTGCCAGGAGTGGGAGAGCTGTGCCTACAACTCTTCAGCAATAAATCTATCTYATATGTGACTTTTAAGTGACTTCACAAATATTGGGATTGCATCCATGATAGGGGGCCTTTTTTCACAGGATGCTTTGGCTGAGGTAAAGGCTGGTTTTCTCAAGCAGAGAGTTGCAGGCTATGCTTTGCAGCACCTCTCTTGTGCACCATTGATTTCTGCTTCCAGAAAGGCATAGGACAACTTTGTGTCTCCATGAGAAGAATACAGGTTTTATTACCATACATTTTTTTAAATAACCTTCCTTAGTGATACTGCAAAGTTCAGATTTCTATTGAGGAAAATACCACCTGCTCATAGCATCAACCTAACTAGGGAGTTTACTTTGGCACTGGAAAACATCAATACTTTATGACAGTTGGTAAAGTCAGAGGAGAACATCCTCAGGAAACCTCACCCAAGTATAAGTAAGAAAATACATCTCATACCTTGGAAGCTGCTCCACATCCTCCAGTGACTCTGGTAATGAGATTCCCTTTGTCTCTGGTAAAAGCAACACTAGGAGGCCACAGACAGCTGCAAGAATACCTACAGTGGACATTGAAGAAATACAAAAGCAATAAGAACATTGTTACTTTTTTTTTATTTTCAGCATTTATCCACTGAGAAAGTTTGTTCGGATTGAGTTTGAAGTGAGATGTTTTAAGTGCATCATCTATTTCTGATTAACCTGCTCTAATCAAATACCTCTTTATTATATTAATTTAGCCTATTAAAAAATCACTTGAGGGCTAGGAGATCTCCCAACTGAGATAAGTGCACAAGGGTAAATGTATAAAAACAGCACAGGAACCAGGGTGGTATTTCTCACGTAGAACAACTCTGCCTTTTCTCAAAGGGCTCTGTCATGCAGATGCATCTGTGTTTCCTGAAACCACTGAGATTCTCCTGAAATACTCTCTTCCTTTATCCATGGCCAAAGTAAACTATGTGATTCAGAATAAAAACTCCTCCTTGGGGAACAGCATTCAGATACAATCTGAATTAAGAGTGGATATTTTTGAATAATTTCCTGTGTAAATATAATTTACATAATGTATTAATTCAAAAATAGAAGGGCTGGAGCAAACAATCAAATGTCCCCTGGCTGTTGCACAGTTCACTCTGATCCTCTCTGATTTTGTAGCTGTTTACTTGAGAGAGAGGGAATTCATATRTCCCTCAAAAGCAGCAGAATTTAATAATTAGATAACATGAACACTACTTCTATGTCTTTTCTTGAAATAATGGTAATCTTTTAAAATGTCTTTTGTCTTTCTAATTTTGTTTTCAGCTAAAGTTGTCATTGGTGCAAATTTCCCTTCTTATTCTATCCTTTTCATTTTGATTTTTTCCAGTCACTTCTACCTCCTAGTAGTAGGTTTAGCCACAGACTCCCATGCAATTACAGAACCTAGCTGTAAATTTTCTCAGTCTTACAGCACTTCACATAGTTTCTTTTCTGCTCCTTCAGCAGAGCTACATGACCAGATCTAAGCTCTTCCACACTGTGCAGAGAAATCACATTTCACCCATTTGCCATTCAGCTTCTTGCTCTGTGCATACAGGTGGAGAAGCACTGGTCTGAGGGGGAGATAAGGCCATACACTACCTTCACCCCAAAAGCAAAGCTCTGTTAGGAGAAGGGTATTTAAACCAAAAGTATATAGTAAATTAAATCTTACTGAAAATAATTAGAGGTAGCTCCAACCAAATGGCTGCTAATCGAAAAAGCAGGAATGGGGCTATGATCCCACCAAGATCACACAGACTTGAACACAGGGAAACACCAAAGTTTCTGCAAAAGACAAAAAGTACCAGATATTAGAGGGGTGCTACCAAACAGAATAACCAGCAGTTTAAGGAGTAGAATGTACACTTAGTTCCAAAATTATCTCTTCAGTATATGCCATCCACATAAAGCAGTGGCTCATCAGCTGGGAAACTCTGGAGAAAACCAAGTTTAACTTAAGGACAGTGAAATAGGAAATGGGGAAAAGCCCAGGAAAAAGAAGTTGAAAGGTTCCTGGGAGCTCTTGACATACCTCAGTGTGGTAGGGTACAATTCACTGTTCACTAGGTAGACAACTTCAAAAGCTATTGTGATGCACAGTCTTCCCAGTGTGGCCACTGTCGTTTTGAGCCATGGGATATCTGTCCATACAAAAAGAAACACTTCTGTGGGAAGTGTCTCTGCCACAGCAGCAGAGCACTTCTGAGAGCCTCAGGCCCTGTCAGCAGAAATTATACCACAGGAACGCTGCAAATCAGACTGAAAAGGTCTCAATCTATAAAATCTAAAACTGCTGTAGGTATCAATCTCTACTGGCATTTACTGCTTTTGAACGTCATGTGAGGCTTCTTCTTTGGAGAAGTAGAAATCACTAGAGTTGATTGATTCAAGATGCTGGTGGGGCATAACAGCATGGGTGGGAGAATAACCATCATAAGCTTCCATGGCCACATCCAAATTGTGCACCAGAAAGGAGTATTTTTCTATACAGGGATGCTATGCTGTAAGAAACACTGAGTCACCTCCCAAAGCCTTCTGACCACAAGGAAGGTACCTCTAAAGCTGCACAGAATTATAGAATCATTTAGGTTGGAAAAGACTTTCAAGACCATTGAGTCCAACCATTAACCCAACCCTGCTACTCCACCACTAAACCATGTCCCTAAGTGCTACATCTACACATCTCTTAAAAACCTCCAGGAAGGCTGCAGTAAAATAATTCTCTCAAGATCAGTCCACCTACCCTTCGTAATTTTTCTAGCCACTGCACATTAGACACACTCCTAATTATGCTACTCTTCCTCATCCTCCCCTCCCTTTCCATCACACTTGGCATGGCTGGAACAGGCTGTACCTGACACTGCCCTGTGGGCTCTGCCCAGCTCTCCCAGCTCCACTCTAGCTCTGGTGAACTGCCCTGAACACATCAGTGGGAAGCCCTTGTACATCAGCAGGGATGTGGGGGTCACCCACAGGACAGAGCTGCCCCTCTCGTTGTGAGCAACCCCTCTCTGGAGAGCTGGAGCTCTCTGGAAGTGCATCACAAGGAATGTGACAAGCACTTCTGTCATGCTCTTGGGAGAGGACAGTCTCCAACATGGTCTATATCCATGACTAGGCAGACAGGGAGGCAAGGGAAACAACAAGCCTGAACTTGGCACAAAGGGGAGCTCTGCCACTGGAGAGGGCTCTGGCAGTGATTGTGTTTTTTCAGACCTTCAGTGGAAGAACAAGAAAACATTTCAGTTTTCTCTGAACCAAAAATGAGACACTTGGGTTTATTTCCCTTCCAAAACAACCAAACAATCCACCATCAAACTTCATCCCATGTTGCAAGACACTGCTTTTGCCCTGAAGAGTTCTGTGTTCAAAAACATATAAGAAAAACAAAGGCTGGAAAGAACAAAACAAATCCACATCATCTCCATGGCACCCCTTCAGTCCATCAGACTCCCAAGGTGATGGTGACGTCCATGTGGATCCTCCCTCTGCCAGGGGACTCGAACTGTGTGAGCAATACAGTGTGATGGGGCTCACAGCTGAGAGCTGCAGTGTTCTCCATCTGTATAAACAGAATTCTTCAAAGCAGGACTTGGACCTCAAGTGTCCAATCTGCAAGTATCTTAATCCCAAGGCTGTCCTCTCCTACTGAGAGAGGGTTTTTCTGCCAAAAACCCCATGATACATCTTGAGAAACTAAAACCTCTTAGGATGGCTGGRACTGTTCCTCACTTTGACCGGAACAGCTCTGGGGAGGAATAAACCTTTCTCATGTCCATTGAGATTCTGGTCCCAGCTACTGTTAGGCAAAACATTATCCTATGGTTATTTACAATTCAAAGCACCTCCAAATGCCTCC
>CADDXX010000081.1:1462909-1487447 GCA_902810485.1 Alauda arvensis
AACAAAAAAAAACCCAAAAACCATTGGAGGGAAACAATTTAAAGAAATAAGTTCTGGGAAGCCTTTGTGCATTATCAGACCTTTCAGCTGTCCTTGAAACCAGATAAGAATGGTTTAATCAAAAGCCATATCTTTCTTCCAGCCTCTTAGCATTGTCCAAACCCGTGGGAGAGTGAAGGCAGGGCAACAATCTCTGTGATGCCTACCAYAGCCCCTACATTGTGTTGTGGTTTGCATTGTTTTGTTTGTAAAGGAAAAGACCACCAAGGTGACTCACCAAAATCACTGATTTCTTCCATCACTAAGTGTGTTCCATGTGAGGGAATGTGTTTTCCCATTATGTTTGTATTTGCCKTTGAAGAGAGTACAGGGCCTTTCTGTACCTTTTCTCTAAGACTGCTCCCAGCTGCTGTTCACAACCCATCGAAGGCACAGCTATTCCATGTTCCAGGGCCATCTATACGCAAATGAGGTGTGTTGCTCTATGACTGGGCTCTGCTTGTACCACCAGATGCTTCTACTTTTATCTGCAGTTGTGCGTGTCCCACTATCCTAGCTCAGGGGGCGTCAGAGAGAAGCCATCAACCCGCAGAGCCTGACGCAGGGAAGGGAATGAATTACCTTCTGGCAGGGAAGGGAATGAATTACCTTCTGGCAGGAAGGCGGTGATGAGACAGGCGATGCTCGCCACGATGTTGCTCACGGCGAAGGGCAGGCGCCGGCCGATGCGATCGATTGTCAGTATGATTATGAGAGCAGCGGGCAGCTCCACAGCCGCTGAGATGAAGAAATCTAGGTAGAGGTTCCCTCCGCTGATTCCCAGGCGCATGACGAGCCCTTGGTAGATAAGGGCACTTGTGAACCTAAGCAGCAAAGGGAAAAAGGTGTTGAGAGGCAAACAGATGGTTCCAAGCAGCTGGAGAGACCCTAAAAATCATAAGGGAATCCTTCCTCAGGACTCACCACCCAGGTAACAAGTTGGGCTGGCATGGGCACTCACCAGGCGTACATCAGGATGAGTGTGTTCTTCCTCATCTGAGGAGTCCTCACCAGGTCGAGGAAGGAGGGGTTGCTCACCTCCTGGTTGCTGACAGTGATCTGAGGAGACAAGTGAGCAGTGGTCAGCTGCCAGGRGTCAGGCAGGCACTGGGACAGGGTTTCTGTGTAAATACAGCCATCAGCAATATTCCAGTCCAGCGAGCAGGGGTGCTGACAAGCCAGTTTGCTGCTCACAGCCCTCCAGAGCAGTGCACAGGTGTGGGAACAGCTAATAACTGGATATGGCTGTGAGCTTTCCTAGATGATGGTTATGCAAAAATCSATTACAAAATCCCCAATCTTAACTTGAGAATGGAAAAATTATTTCCTCCTTGTTGACCTGGATTTTCTTGGAAGGTAGTAAGCAGTCATTGTCACATCAGGGCCACTGGGCACAGAATTGCCTTCTGCTAGGGGTGGCAGAGAGGAGGAGACAGAGCAAAGCAATGGGCTGAGAGAGGCAGGGAGAGAGGGGCTCAGCAGCAAGCAGTGGGCTTGGGAACATCTCTGGCAGCACAGCTGGGCAGCAGGAAGAAAAGGGGATTGAGAGAAAGAGTAGATCTTTGACAGTGCTTGGGTGCTACAAAATATTCAACCAGTGAAATTCAGAGGGTCCTAAAATACACATGCACTGTGCTGAACATGGCTTTTACCCTGAAAAAAAATAACCTGCTAAGTATGAATTAATGGTCCTCATCAACTGCCAACAAAGCATAATAAATCTGTTCTCATCTGCCTCCAATACAATCACAATGAGACACTCAATGAAATTACTGGTTAGAAGGTTTAACACTCTCAGAAAAGAGCAGGATTTCACACCTATGTTTACCCATTGAAGTTTATTGCTGTAGATATCACAGAGCCAGAATACCAGCACGGCCAAAAAGGGGTTAGTGACGTTGATCTAGGCTGGTTTTAACTCCAGCCAGCAGTTTTTAACCATGCTGTCCAAGCCAGGTGGCAGCCCTTTGTTCATATAGTCATTTGGGAAGTGAGGAAGACACAAGGAAGATAAGGCAGAGGCAGTTTCAGACAGAGGCCAACCATGATACTGCCCAAGAACTGGMAGCCACAGCTGGAATTGCTATCAGCTCTCAAAGCAGCCGTGGGGAACATGGGGTTAAACCAGCTGTGCCATTTTTAGAAGGATTTTAGGCAGCCTTGCTGGTGTAACTCTCCAATATTGACCCCTTCTGAGAGGAGGGGCAAAGAGAGGAGCAAACCCCTCTTTATTACCCCAGCACCTGCTGCTCACACAGGTGMAGGAGCCCAGGTCAGAAGGGAGACAGGAGTGAAAAGACAGAGAAGCTAGAGGTAAGATGCAGATCCATGCTGAGAACACAGGTAAAGCCRAAGGCATTGCTGAGGGGTCTCATCAGCTCAGCCAGGGCTGAGCCCACAGCTTTCACCCCTTTATTTGATTTATTATATCATAAGGCAGCACAGCTGCTTTTCAGTGAGATTTGGCTGGATGTATTTACACAAGACTTTTTCATAATTGGCTGATGCAAATCTTTGTAAGTAAGGCAGAGAAGCCCCACATTTGTTTGAAYTTCCTTTCTACTCCCTTTCACTTTTCTTCTGTAACCAGAGCCAAAAGTTTTTGTCAAAGCACTGCCACTTGTGCTGCATGCCAGAGTCCTTAGTGAGGCAGGCTGAGGTTGCTGGGTTTCTGCACTGCTCTTGGACTCTCACAATGTGGTTATAAAGCTGCCATATCTTTGTTTATAAGAACAGGCTGCCAGCCATCARTTTTGACTTTGTGCAAATATGGTTTTAGATTTCCACAGGACTAAAGATAAATTCAGCAGAACTGCCACTCATATTTTTATGTCTTAATAAAGTCAAAATAACCCCAAGCATGACTGAGCACTTTTTTATAGATGAAGGGGAAAAGCACTATAAAGAGTCAACACTTTGCAGGGGAAAAAAAATCCTCTTTTTGTTTTTTGAAGTCAAGGAGAGCTTTGCTATTCACACAAGTGCAGTCAGGAATTCAGTGTCAGGGCCCATGTTTCCAAAGATACACTAATTAAAAACCCTGGATGAAGTTTTTATAGCATATTTTCATGTTCCAGCAAAATTACATATCCGTTTTCSCACAATTATTTTGTATGTATATWGTTCTACACATGTTTARTTCTTCATGGGCCATGCAGGTTTATACATACAKGGATGTATATAACATTTACATCTGTAAGTTCATGTATTCAAGAAATACATATGTCTAGATATATACTGTAGGATAGGAAAAATATGTAAAGGGACAGGTTTTGATCCAAAATTCTCTTAAGAAGCAGCTCCTACTCAGAGGGTTGCAGTTCATTCTGGCTTTGGACAGTGACCAAAAATTAGAAAATTAGTTTGAAAAAACTCTCCATGGTAGGATAAATATGAACAACGGGAAAAAAAAGAGTTTATAATTTACAATTAATTTAATGAGTTCTGCTTGGGCTTGACCCATACCAGTGTCATAACTCACAAAGCAAAAGCAGCAATGTTTATCCTTTTTCATATAAAGGTCATCTGTGGTTTCTGCCAATAAAAACCCAAAGCTGCAACATCCAGAGCTGTGTGAGGGACTTGGCCARTGAAATTGATACAGACATACTGGAAAATCTGAGCCCAAGTGWATTGAAGGATAGTGCCTCTCATTTCCCCCTGAGCCTCCAAATCTGCAGCATTTAGCCTGAAATCCTGGAGCTGATTCATAAAAGAGAAGTCTGATATCAGTTATTGTGAGAAACACCCTTGATTCATTACCCATGCACTTCCTGGAGATGCTCTCTTTCCTCTGGGCACAGCACAAAGGATGACARAGATTATCAATTAAAAAGGTCCCAGGAATGAATCCAGCACAAATCTGGATGTGTGGAGGTTAATCTGTTGCAGCTGTGAGTGGCTTAAGGTCATGAGCATGGATACTTTTGAAAAAAAAAAAAATACAACTTAAAAACAAGGAAAAACACATCTTTCTGACATGATGCTTTGAAAATGCTCATGTTTAGAGAGGAAGTGGGTGTAGGAATGCAGGACTGAACATGGAGAGGAAGCTGCAGCATGAACTTCCTGTGACATGACTGGGGAACAGTTGGCACTGCATAATTCTGACCTGGGTTTGGGAATCACACTGGTGTATATGCCCCAGCAAAAGACAAAATTCATCGAATCATAGAATGGTTTGAGTTGAAAGGGGCACTAAAGTTCATCTASTTCCATCTCCCTTGCCATGAACAGGGACACTCTATACTAGGCAAGGTTGCTCAAAGCCTTGCCCAGCCTGGTCTTGAACACTGTCTGGGATGGGGCATTTACAGCTTCYCTGGGAAATCTGTTCCAGTGCCTCAACACTCTCACAGCAAAGATTTTCTTCTTAATATCTAATCTAAAACCACCCTCTTTCAGTCTGAAGCCATTCCCCCTTGTTCTGTTCCTTCATGCCCTTGACAAAAGTCCCTTTTTCCAGCTCTCTTGTAACTCCCTTTTAGGTAGTGGAAGGCAGTTCTAAGGTCTTCCTGGAAACTTCACTTCTCTGGACTGAGCAACCCCAGCTCTCTCAGCCTTTCCTCATAGGAGAGGTGCTCCAGCACTCTGATCATTTCACAGMCCTTCTCTGGGCTCACTCCAACAGGTCTATGTCCTTTTGTAATCTCATGAGGTCTATCAAGAGGTTTAACAAGGTGCTGCACCTGGGTCCAGGCAACCCCTGGTATCAACCCAGGCTGGGGATGAGCAGACTGAGGGCAGCCCTGATGAGAAGGACTTGGGAGTTCTGGTGGATGAGAGGCTGGACATGACCCAGCCATGTGCCCTGGCAGCCCAGAGAGCTGGGTGTATCCTGGGCTGCATCCACAGCAGTGTGGCCAGCAGGGCTAGGGACAGGATTCTGCCCCTCTGCTCTGCTCTGGTGAGACCCCACCTGCAGTGCTGCATCCTTCTCCGGGATCTATTCCCCACACAGGAATCATAGAGGATTTTGGGTTGAAATGGACCTTAATGATCACTCCAGTTAACCACATCTGTTCTCACTGAACCATAAGGTCAATGCTGCAATAATCATGGTCTGAGAGCCAGACACTTGCTGCCAACACAGAACAGGCCAAGTGCTGCAATGTCCCAGCAGCATTATTTGAAATGCATCAGTCCTTTCAAGTTCTGTCACTACCACTGGCCAAAGAACTGTAACTCTAACACATACCATCCTAGTTTGTGAATAATGATCTCAGACAGAGCTTCCTCCATTGTGAACTTTGCAGTGTATTTTCTCSTTGTTGGGATGGAAGCAAATTTATACTTAAAATCTAATTTCCTTTTCTCTTAGAGCTGTAAGAGGAACTTCCAGGGAAGGAGCCAGGAAAGTGGATCCTGCCATCTCCACTTGCTCTGTCAAATAAAATGGCAACTGCTATGAAATACCATTGCCCCTCAGGTTAGYTTCTGATATTTCCCACAAGTTTTTGATGTAGGAGTGTTACAAAAGGAAGACCTGTTTCCTTGTTTTACAGACTTATTTTTTTTCAGCCTGTATATTTCCAGCCATTCACTTTTCCCATCTTGCAATTAATGAAGCAGCTGTGTGACTGACAGCAAACTATGCTGGTGTGACTCTTCAAGAGTTGTCCATCCCTTCAGGAGAACACATTTTAATACCACTGAACCTTCCAAAGCTTAASAAAGCTTAGAAAAACCTCTAGCTCAAGCATGTGACTGTACCTCTGAGTAATGTGGTGAGAGAAATTTCCCATTGTGTTTTGCAATGTTGYGCATGATTTTTAATGCCTTCTCTCCCTTGTTGCGTGTCAGGAGCCAGCGTGGAGATTCAGGAACCACCCTGTAAGAACACAAAAGTAATGAATAAGGCTTTTACCTTGTAACATCATAAGTAAAGCAAAGCCTTTTGTCTTTTACCATTTGTCAACACAAAACACAGATTTTTCAGTCTTTGGGATACAAAAGCTCATTTGAATACTGCTTTTGCAGTCAGCCCTCTGTAAAATATTTAATCCTAGTGGGCAAGAATGAAGAAAATAGACTACTYCTATACTCTGCAAAGCTGAAAAATCAGAAATGTAACTATTGTGTCTGAACAATGGTTGTCAAAACTATAACCAACAAGCAAAGAAGATTCCTGTAGAACAGCAACAGTGAAAGCCAACACTAAACACGTAGAGTAACATGTACAGGCAGATCAGGAAGCTTCTGGCTGTATCACTGTAGGATACATACACACAAATATATACTTATTTTATAAACTGAACACAAAGCAACACCACTGATGGGTGTTTCAGTTTCTACTAGCTAGGGTTAAGATGATTCACTGTTTTAAAGCTCACAGCAGGCAGCATTTAAGGAAGCAATGTTYAGGAGAAGGCTCTGTGGGTTTGGATCCATCCCACAGGACAGCTGCACTGAGACAGGTGTTTGCCACAGCTTAGAGCTTTGCTTTCTCATCAGCTGTACTGCCCAGCTCAGGGGATCTGAGGGCAAGGTCAGACTTTAACTAAGTAGATAATGGGAGGCAGAAGTGGGGTCTCATGGCTGGTGGGAAAAACAAACTACAGTCAAGTTAACCTTACAAACAGAGCAGGGTTCTGTGAAGGGCCAGTTGTGGCTGATCAGAGAGGCAAACTGTGGCAGAAAAACTAAAGTAATGGATGTCTGTGATTCACTAAAAAGGAGTTACAAATTACAAAGTCAACAATATGCAAATACCTTCTTCCTAACCAACATATTCCACTCTGGAGACTTGGAGCCATAACAGGACTCTCAAGGTGCTCAAATAGCTATAGCAATAATGACAAGAGCAGTGACTGCAACATTACCAATAGTAGAGCAGGAAGAGGAAGTTGGGCAGTGAAATGGCCAGCTGGATCCCCTGCCAGGTGGGAATCAAGTATGCAATTCCAGGGAGAATTAAAATTCCCAGGGTAAAGAATATCTGAATCATGATTCCAACAATCCGCTGGTCGGAACCAACAATCTCCGTCACTGAGCAGAGACAAAGACAAAATGAATAACATAGAAACAAATTCAATTAAAAAAAAAAAAAAAATCTCCGTCACTGAGCAGAGACAAAGACAAAATGAATAACATAGAAACAAATTCAATTAAAAAAAAAAAAAACTAACTTATTAGAGGTGAAATATAAGGAAGGCTATGCTGTATCAGGGCACAGGTCTGTCTAGCCCAGAATCTTGTCTTCAGCAGTGTAGACATCTCACGGAGGCTGTCCAGGGCAAACACGAGTGACACCTCCTCATCCACTCAGCCACTCTTCTGCAGCCAGAGGGGCTTCTGACTGCATGTTTGCTACTGAACCACAGAGGGCCACAACAGGGGTTTGAGATTGCATCATGATCATGCTTGGTGGGAAATCCTTAGCACTCTCCCTGGTGCAGTTTTGGCACATGCCTCAGACATGGGGATCCTTCAGGCAGAGGCTGCTCCCAGCAGGTAATATGGACAAGGAGTCTGTGGGGAAGAGAATTTAACTATATCATGCTGGTTGCTCTGAGGGTAGGGTATAATCCAGTCTGGTTTGTTTATTTATTAGGAAAGTTTAGGCTTTTCTTGTTTGGGTTTTTTTTAATAATTTGGTGGATTTTTTATTTTGTGAATGTGTCTAAGAGCTCTGAAATCTCTGCCCATTTTTCAGGCAATATCCCATGGCCATGACATCCACAACTGAGGTAAGCAATGCATGAAAAAGTGTCTCCTGTTTGTTCTAAAACTRTCTCTACTACAGCACCTTCAGAGTAAAAGCAGAGGGCTTTACCATAGTTGGCAACACACAGCATTTAATTTCAAATTTATTTATTTAGCTAAAGGAGGCACACATTTACAAGTAACAATTTTTGGCTAGCAATGCAGAGAGATATGACAGCATGACCATTTTTATTGCCTATCCATCACATCTGCATAGCTCAGGGGCAACTCTGCTGCCTAAAGATAGATGTTTAGCACTGCCCCCAAAGGAGCTGGATTGTAAAAGCAAACGGAGGTTGTTGGGGCAGCCTGAAGTACACATCAAGAGTTTTGGGAATGTATTAATTCCTGGTGCAAGCAAACCTATGATCTGTATATGTTTCTTAAAAGATGTTAGGTTAGTAACATCTGGGTGATCCCAGGAGATAAGAATTGATCCCTGAAGGAGTTTGGAAGGAATCACTCTATCCAAGAGTTAGGCACCTTGCTTAGGTCTGCGGTAATACAGCGTACCTGAGGTTCTCAGGATCTCTCAATCTTTCCCTAAAGTCAGGCAGCCTGATCTGAGCATTGAAAAACATTCCTTTCTGTTAAAGCTTGGCCAATTAAAGGAAGACATGGGTCTATCATAAAATATAGTGCTGGTTAGAGCACTTGCCAAAGTTTCAAGATAAGAGCTCAGTTTAAAATTAAGCCATGTGCATGGAAGTGAGAGGAAAAGCAGCTTCTGGTCCTTWCACTGGATCTTGGACAGGAGTTGCTCAGCAGTATAACTTGGCCCAGAAAAACAAGGTTCTCCTGGGCTTYAGATGCTAAAAGGGCTGGACTGGGATGTTTGCACACTCATTGTAAGTTTTTTTGTCTARTTGGAATTCCTCTCCCATTCATCTRWATTCCACTAGGAATTTTAGACACTTGTGACAGGCCTCATAGACAACAGCAATGATACAAGCTTTTGCCCTATATAATGATGGTATCACTATGTTTTGGTGTATAACAGCAGATCACCAAATGGCTGGTTTTATTTTWAAGTAAATCTGACATTCCATCTCCTGCAGGATCCTTCCTCAATATCTGTCTTTTTCATGCTTTATGGCTGCCTCACTGAACCTGGCAGTTATTCAAAACACCACAACAATATCCCTTCCTTGTCAAAAGGAATCTTGGTATGCAAGGAGCTTCATTGTTATAGACTACAGACTGATAAATTATAATCTACCAAAGATTCTGAATCCCTGCTCTTTTGATGCTATTTATAACAAAGCTTCCCTTTCTTTTCCCTTTTCAGGAAAATAATCATCCTAAYATGGACCCTGGTGTCCAGCCTGACACTAAACAAAGTCTCCCAGCTAAAGAATGAAAGCAGCCAGCCAAGCTGTCCTCCCAGTGAGGAGAGGCAGMTAACTCCTCTGAGCATCTGTGGAAGACATTCAGACTCTGCCAAAATAMACCATGTCCCTGTGTGTGTATCCGGTTTATTTGGGGCTTGCTCTGTAGATTTTTATCATCCTGGTGATCTTCTATGTAATAACAAAACCTTCATACATTAATAATCCATTCCCTCACCTCTTAATCATTGGAAGACAAATGCATTAACTAGGATGGACTTGGGTTATTCTTTGTTTGCTGACTCCAGGGCCAGTGCCCAAGAAAAAATAYTATGCCAAGCAGATGCAGCCAGAATCTTTGTCCTCCAAAAATCCCTCACTTTCCCTAACCAAGAAAAAAAAGAAGGTACCAGCTCTCACCAATCACGTAGCATGTCATCCAGGTTCCYTTGCCAAACATGCCTTGGAGAAAACGGAAGATCATAAATACAGTAAAATTTGGTGAGAATGCCACTATGATACCACATATCCCAACCCCAAGGCAGGAGAGCAGGTAGGTGAGGATTCTGCCATATCTGTTGAAAAAGGACAAGAAAGTGGAATTCATGAAAAGACACAAAGATTTTTCTTTTCCTCCCAACATTTCATTTTAATGCTAGATCTGACAGTGCCTTTTTGAGTCCAGCCTTTTTCCAGAAGGTGGCTCTATGAAACTTTGTAGTATTGGCCCTTGGAATATGGAACTCTTTTCCCTGTGCTAGTTATCACTGTCTTCACATCACTAATTTCAAAACTTGTGATGTCCTCACCAGCCCCCAYTTTGTTTTAGAAAACTGTTCATCTTTTTGTACCTAAACTAGGGCTCATATGTTGAAGTTCAGGCCTTTGATCTGATCAGGTTTTGGATAAGGGCAATTTTTGCTGGGAATTTCTGTTTCTACAAATTAGTCTTCTAATAGTGATTCCTGCCACTTCTGTGAAAATAATTTCTGCTTTAACTACTCTGTGTGGTTTTCTAGATTTGGTTTAGGTTTAGATCCCATCTTTTCAAAATGTGCCCAATGTATTCAGTGGTTTCACTTTCCAGCAAGAAACTTAATTATGTGCTTGAGGTAAGCCATAATTAAAAAAAATATTCCTGTAGTTTCATGGAATTGTGTCTTTAGAGAACAACTAGATCTTTTCTCCATTGTTGTTGTTTTTAAGAAGACACTGGGAAAAATAATGTGGCTGTTCACATTACCATGAAGTATTTGCAACAGTATTTGTTGGTTCATTTTGTTCAAAGCATTTCATGAAAAGAATTAATGCAGGACAAAACCCAGGGAATTTTCAACCAGATCCATTCTTTTGAGTGCTGTCAAGGAGACAAGAATGAAATGATCTGGCTGCAGCACATTCCCCCAGTTCTGTCAATATACAACATTCACAGCTTACAGTAGTTCCATTAGGCTTACAGCACAAACACTCCTAGACATATTATTTTATTTTAATAATTGGCTGTAATAGCTCTGCTCTTTCAATTTTGTGGTGCTAAGTATCACAACTGTCTGGCCAGACACTGAGCAGAGATACTTTAGTTAGTCTGTGCCACAGCCTCTTTTTTMCTTGTTTTTTCCCYTATTACTATAACCCTTGGAAAGATSAGATTTTTCMTTGAAATTACTTTTGTTTGCTAATTCAAAATTTTCTATCTGAGATGCCATTACAGATAAGTTTGCCCATGAAGAAATCATACTCTAAGTTATTATTATTACTAMAGATACAARAACAAAAACAAAAAACAAYAACCAGACAGAAAGTAATTTACAAACTGAAGACAAATGCTCTGTCGTTGAAGCCATCAGTGGTGCTCTCAGCCAATGGACAGGTTGACTACTGTTAAATAGCAGCACAAAGCACAAACTGGCCTCCCTTCTCTACTTTCAGAGCAAGGTAGAGCTTGTGAGAGCTCTCCACTCTGGAGCAGGTTAGCTGCTCAAGCCTGAATATTGCCCACACCTTTTCACAAAATCACTGGGTAAGGCTGAGAGGGACTTTTCCTTGGTTTCATCCAGCTCTCACGGAGCTGAGGACTGGTTGGCAGGAGCTATGACCTCAGAGGTAAGCATGAGTTCAGCCTGCATTCTGCATTCAGTTCAGTTTCCACACTGAAACCCTTCCTTCTTTCCTCAGGTAGCAGCTTTCTTCATCARTGGTGCCAATTAAACATCCTTCAGTAAACACCAGTCAGAAAGCTCCTCTGAATGCTTCTTTTTTGTTTCTGTGTCCTTCAGCCCTTCCTGGGTCCAGATGTGCACAGAAAACTTTGGAAACCACAAGAAAATCTAATTTCATGGCATTTTAAGGTTTAAATAGGACCAGTAAGTACAATCCAAATCAAAGCAAAGATTACATTGGCTCATTTTTGTTAACTCATTTTGGGGATGTTTATCCCAAGAGAATTAAACCTGCAAAATGTTGACACATGCCCGTTGCAGATGATCCTGAGAGTGGTTTCACCTCCCAACAAACCAGAGGAGAGCAGAGCTCACACTGTACCTGTCAGCAGCATAGCCCAGRATGAAGGCTCCAGCCAGGAACCCCAGATTGAGGATGGCCTGTGAGAGATCCAGCAGCCAGGCATTGCCACACACAAGATCATACTGTGGGAACAAGGAGAGGCAGAAACACACAGGTGGTCATTTGTCACCCTCAGGGCAAAACACTACAGAACTGCACAGGTCCACATGGGAAAGGGGAAAGGGAGGGGAAGGGGAAGAGGAAGCTCAAATATGTTTGCTCAATAACAAACACCAGTGGGCCCAGAACTGTTAAAGTGGTCATGAACAGGGAGAGCTCCTCCTTGCCAAGAGGATGCTGCCTTTCATAGATCAATTGTCCAGATTTGGAAAGCAAATCACTCCTCTGCAAAGAACTCTGTTAAATGTGGTGCCAGGGCAAAGTCCTGACTTTGTTTGGTGCAGAATAAGGATCCACAGCTATTGCCAGTGAAAACAGCATCTTATAGAAATKGTTTAGTTGAGCTTCTTAGTGCATTCTAGATAAAAGCAAAAGCATGCAGTCTCTGAGGAARCTGAAAACAGATCTCAGGTCAGTTCCAGACACACTGAATCTGTATTCTCTTGGTGTAGCTTTCCCAGACTATTCTATTCCTTATTCTGCAGCATCCATAACTCCCTAGCACTGCTAGCAGGGATGGGGGTGGGATGAGTGGAGGCAAAGGGATGGGGAAAGTGGCTGAGAGGAAGGAAGGGACTAGGAACTAAAACTAGAATGAAACTAAAACTGAAGTAATTCCATAGACAGCATGGCATGGGAAATTACTTCAGAGGTTCCTGGAGAATAAAGAAATTTAACCACTGCAGACTATATGGGATTTGGGAGGTTTTAATCCATACCTGGGGTGATCTTTGCTACAGTGAGGCCTCAAGACTAAAGAAAGCCACAAACAACAGCAGCTGCCACCATTTACCTAGAGAGACCCTTTTGCTTTCAGATGTGAGCTATGAGAAATTTTTAATTGTCAGCAAGGTGCTGGTTGCTGAAGCACACACATCTGTGTGCCACATCTGTGCTCACCAGCACATGACAACACCAATGCTCAAGCATTCTACTTGTCCATAGGGTGGGCTAGAGAGACAGCAGCCTCTTTGGCCATTCCCAGTTCTCCAGACCCTAAAAGTTTGTGTCTGTGCCTGAGCTCCACCCCAGCCCATTTGCATGCTGCAATGCTCAGAGCATTATCTGGGCCCAAGATCTCAGAAGTGCCTACACAGAACACACAAGAGACACATCTGTCTCCAACCTGACAGATATCCCACCTCCACTCACCTTAAACAATCATGGTTTTGATGCCAACCCCATTACTCCTGGCAGCATGACTGGCCACCTTTCAGCCAAGTCAAGCCATGAGCACCTGGCTTCCATCTCTGTAAATCTTGAGCAGGAGCTGCAGAAAYCTCTGAGAGGAATAAAACCTGCTCTCAGCTGACACACTCAAGGGCAATTGCAATGCTTTCCTAAAATAGACTGAACATGGAGCAGCACTTTCAGATTTCAAATGCTGCTTAACCTCTTGCTTTTTGAAGATATGACAATGCTAGCAAATAGTATCAAAAGATGTATCTTTGGAAAACAGTGGGAATTTACGAGAATGACCATTAAAAGAAGGTTTTTTAAAATCACTGTGCAATTGCCTGTGCTGATGCCAGAGGCTGGGACTCTCCTTGACCCCTTTTCAAAAACTGTATTTATTTTTAAATTATTTGATCTCTCTTTAYTGTAAACAAGCAAGGAATAAACTATCATGAAAGAAGGCAGGAGAACAAATGCATGCCTGAAAGGAAGGGAAAAGTATCCTTAACAGAGAGGATTCTTTCATCTGTACAGCAATTTCCTATGATTTATGCAGCAGCTGGAATTATCTCTGCACTAACAATATAATCAAATATTGTACACATTCTGGGAAATAGTAACATACAGGAAATTCTAAGGAGCTACGGGCTCTTTCTGAAGATTAGTGACAATACACTAACTGTTCTCCTAAGTCGGTCATTTTCCAAGCATTTAAATAAATTCTGATCTAGATAAGCACTTCTGTTTGCTTGACRTAGCACCTAGCAATGAAGTCATCACCCTGCTAATGTCTTTTCATTTGCAAACATAACCTTTAGAGGGAATGTAACCTTTAAAAGAGGCTTGAACACCCTGCAGAGACCTTTTCTTTATCCAAGCAGCCCGTCAGACCCACTCCACTGCTTCAGCTGGTTTGGTTGTGCAGGAAAGTTATCCCTATAGGCATCCCTTGGATGAAAATCATCTGCAACAGTTTACCCACGTTTTCAGACTGCCTCCAGTTAGTCCTCCTGTGTGGCACCCTCCCAAACACCTGCCACATTCCTCGCTGGCACCCTCCACACAAGGTAATGGTACGGTGCCTCCTCTCTGCTTCTGAGCATTCTGCATGGGCTGATGTTTACTCTTTTAAAAATGCTAAAGCATTTATTGCACTGCCAGWGGGCATGGGGAGAAGGATATGGAAAAGAAAAGTAAAGCCTTAGGGTTTTCTTCCYCTGATCTTAAGCCTATTTGTTGTTCTGTGCAGTGCTGGCCAAACCTGAACAGACCCTGCTGGAGCCCAGTGAGCTGGCTCCTCTCTGTAACCACCAAGCAGGTGACCTAGCCCRGCTGGCCAGCTCCAGCAAGGCACATCCTCCTCCTGGCTGTGCTGTGCTCTCAGGAAGCCCCTCACTGCACTAGTGCAGGCACCCACACTGCCCTGCAGCTCACCTCTGCATTCAGTCCTGCCCCCACCTGCAGCATTTCTGTCCACTSTAGGATACAAACCACTGTGCACCTGAACAGACCCTTTCTGTTCAGGGAGCTGACTAAAAAACTGCCCAAACTGGGAAACAATCCACTTCCTCACTGCTTTTCTCTTAGCCCTGACGATGAGCTGCCTTTGTAAGCAGAAATGAGGTGCTGCCATCGCAGGCAGGCAGCAGCATCAGCTCCTTCCAGACATTCCTCTGTGGTGTCCTTCACAGATGGGAAAAGAGTTCTGTCCTCCCTGCCAACCTCGCAGTCCTTGCAGCCATCCACTGCTGGCTGGAAATACATCCCTGTCATGAATGTCTGTGCTGAGGCTTGGGCACAAAGAGATGCTCAGATTTACGGGAGCAGTGGTGTGAATGGAAGGAATGGAGCTGGGTGCTTCACTGGTCCATAAAGGAGCAGCAAACCAGCTAAGTGAGATCTCTCTGGGAGGAGGAAGAGGCTTTGCACTGGCTCCCTGTAGCTCATTAGTGGTGTAATCACTGTAAGAAGGAGTGGCAACTTTGTGAGCTTGTACATAACTAATTACTGGGACACATGGGACTGTGGCAACTTCTTATTTCTTCATGGCTTTGGAACAAGGCAAACATTTCCCATTTCAGTTTGACCTACAGACTAACCACAAACTTGTAATTCCTGGTACTTGAGAGACCTTTATTCACTTCAGCACTCATATCCCTGTAGAAATATATTGTTTTAAATCACAACGTACCATGAAAAGCTCCTCAAAATGTAGGAACCTTGGGGAGGAGTTTTGAAGAGCTTTATTACCTGCTGCAATTAAATTACAAAACACTGGATTAAACTGTATGGTCAATAAAGAATTTTACAGTGATTCCCCAGCCCAATTTCAGCAGCATGTCCAGAGTCCAGACACACATTTTAAATGGCATTCATACAAGTGACCAGAAAGGGTTTGGTTTGCCCTTTCACTCCCAGTGACAAATGGTTCTGTGAGATATCCATAGTTTAAGGAAACCTGGGGAGATGCTGACTGTTGCTGCATGTTCCTTATTTGCTGCTGGGCAGTTCTCCTCTTCTCTTGTCCACTGGCCTTTCAAATTGCTATCTTTCCCACATCCTTACTGYAACAAACCCCTCTGCAAGTGCATGCAGTGGAAAGGGAGAAATTCTCTTCTTTTTGCTTTCTGTTAAAGCTCCTGGCAGAATGCTAAGGGATGAAGCAACTGTCCTCCATGTCRATCACTGCCCTGCTGCCAGGGCACTTGGGCTCAGGGCCTGAGGGACAGCTTAGTTCTGGAAGCTTAACACATTTCTCTCTTGTGCATGACCCAAGGCCCATGAACTTTGTGTTTTTGCCACTGGGATCACCTCATTCATTGAGTGTCCTTTTCTCTGTTCTGTACTTCTCCATTTTCTCTGTCTCTTCAGGGCCAAAGCAAGAGGGAGGTAGAGAAACTCTTCATCTCCTAATGGGGGGAAAGCAGCAGCTGTTCTCAAAATAATAAGAAGAAAGTTGGACCCTCAGCTAGCACCAGTGGGTTTGATGGCAGTGGAAAAAGCACAGCCCCACTAGCATAACTCCTGCTAGCAACTGTTCCAGCCCCTCATACAGAGAAATCTTAGTCAGAGTTTCATAGGAAATCCAGCAGTTGCTGTTCCCTCAGCTCTCTGTATGCCCTTTTCCCTTTTCCCTCCCCTAATTAATATTAACCCCACCATGACAGTGAAAATACGACAGGATATACTGCCTTGCCAATAACAACAGTCATACTAGATCATCAATTTGTGGGTAAATTGAGTTGTTTATTCCCTTGGAGGAGGACAGCAGAAAGACCAGCTGTGCTTTTTCCACCCTGAGTTTGACTGACATGTTATCTCCTTCTCTGAGGGACTGCAAAAACCATAAGACAAGCATTATTTGTTTCCTACCAGGTTTCTCTGCAAATGTTGACAGGTATTTTCTGAGATGGCTGGTGAGCAGAGGAGTTAGAAGATTGATAGGCTATATTCAGATGATCATTTTTCCACCTTAGACCTCACACTTTAACAACAAATTATTGTTAGGTTTCAAAACGGCATCATCTCCAGTGTGAAGATTTTCTTAGAGACAGGACATGTTGAAATCTGTCCCTTCTGCTCAATTCCTGCCAACAAAGGCTGAAATAAACACTGCCTAAAATATGCCCATCTGTGCTGTAGCTGCTGATGACCACATAGACCTCCCCCTTCCTTTACCACCTCTGGCCATTTCACTAAAATTGCAGTTGTAACTCATGCCCATATCTTGAGGAATC
Source organism: Alauda arvensis (assembly GCA_902810485.1). NCBI lineage: Eukaryota > Metazoa > Chordata > Aves > Passeriformes > Alaudidae > Alauda > Alauda arvensis. Next base: position 1,479,576 of record CADDXX010000081.1, read on the forward strand.
ACCAATGACAAAAATGTCAGGAGAAAATGGCTCTCCCTTTGCACACTATTTCCAGTCACCCTATCACAAAGTGCTAGATTTGTCTCTCAGGGATAACAGTACGAAGTGCCAAAGCCCAGAAGTCTTAAAGATCAGTGACCCTATCTTCAGCACTATTAGAAAAGTTAGGTTTATTGACTTTGGTATGTCCTGGATACATGGGTCCTTCACAAGGCTCACCCAGCAGGACCTGGCAGGCAAAACACTCTCTGTTTCAAGTGCTACAGAGCTCAGGGGATGACTGGGGTCCCCTCCAGACCCCTGGGCCAGAGCAGGAGGTTGTGGCCCCCCAGTCCACTGCAGCCTCCCAGCACACCTGTTGTTTCTCCACCTCCACCTGCTGCCCAGAAACACAGTCCTTCCCTTCTCCCTCTGAGGAGCTGCTGCTGTCACCAGCCCTCCCTCCTGAGCAGTGCCAGCCACCTGCTGGGACCAGCATCACTTCAGATGGCACCAGCTGGCATGAGTCAGGAATTGATTTACCTTGATAATTTACCCTGTCAGCTTCCCTCTCCAGGGAAAATCTGAGAAGCCACTGCATTCCCATCCTGCATCACAGGGAGATATGCAAGACAGGCTCAATTAAACCAGGGCTGATTGCACTGGGCCAAGGTCCTCTGCACAGCTCCACCACCTCAACACACCTATGTCTCAAAATGGTATCTCAAAACCTTTATCTCAACCCAGGTCTTGTTTGCTCAGCTCTAACACAGCGCAGGTTTGTGTGTGCACCACCAGTGACAACTTTCTCAAATCTGGATTGTCCTCACAGAAGAGCCTGACCTAAAGCAATAGAGCACAGAGACCCGTGGCCACGTCACTGCAGAAATAGGGACCTATTCTCAGAGCCYGTTGGACACCAAAAGGTTTTAAGAGGGAACCTTTAGCAATACTGTGTCACCCATCACTAGAACAAGGTAACTGGCTTTGCCATGTGTTGCTCCTGTGATGATTTCTTAATACTATTTACTCTTCTCAAATGCTGAGGGAGGAAAGTCCTGTACACTCTCCCAGAACCTCTCTGTACACCAACACTGAGACCTGGGAGTCCTGCAGCAGCAGGTGATGCAGCAGGCACCCCAAGCAGTACTTAAAAAGAAGTGTGTGCTTTTTATCAGCCCACRCCCTTTTTTCCCTTTGCTTCCTTCTGCTGATGCTACTGTGAATAGCTTTGCATAAGACAACTACCTAAGGTGGGAGAATGGCCAGAGAGCAGCATGAGCAGTGAAGTCAGGTACCACAAAACCATTCTTTCCACAGCTCCTTACAAACCAATCACATGAGTTAGCTTCTGAAAGGTGCTGAGAGCCTATTGCTATAGGCTGTGCTTTGGCTGCCAGACCTCCTGTGTGATATGGCATCTATTCCCAGAGAAGGCTTTACATGCCTGCTTTTGCCCTCTGAATCCCCTGTCACACTGCAAATCCACACTGGACCTGTGCTTGCCATAGGCCTGGAAGAACTCCTTCAGTACCCTGACATTCCCCCCACCTCCCCTCTCTTTCTCCCTGAGCACATATCCTGAGACTGTTTTGTAACTCATCCTTTTAACTTTGTCTCCCTGGTCACTTCCACTGCTGATTCAGCAAGACATGCCCGAAACCTTCAGCTGAAAGAAACATTTCTGTGCACATGGACAAACTGAAGCATTTACAAGTAGATGGGTAAGAAAACAAGTTTTTGGTGAGCCAATTAAACAGAGCCTAAATGGAGTCATGGTTTGTTAGAGACTCAGCTGGGCAAAAAGTGACTAAATTAAATCTGGGATATAAATTGTCTTTGCTCATTAAAAAGATATCAAGCCCCTTTTAGTAGCTGATCTCAGAGCAATTGAGTCAGGACACGCATGCCACAAGCCTCCTTTTTAGATGAAGAAATTGAGCCTCATGGGATATGATTTATCCAGAAAATGTTGCAAAACTGGGAAGAGGTTCCAAGTGGTACAGGTCACAGCCCAGCAGCCTCCAGCAAGAGTGCCTCTAGGAGTGACACCAATGGTGTGACCTTCTGCCCTGGCACAAGGGAGAGACAGTCCCATCCTTGCAGACTGCTACTTCATGGTTTTCCCAATATGCAGCTTCAGGAGCACTGGTGGGAGTGTTTGCCCAATCATCTCTTCATCCCTCCCCCCTTCCCTGGCCCTGAAGGGTCTCCCCAGCAGAGAAGAGCAAGAAAGTGAAGTTGGATGAGGTATTTGCCTGAGAACATTGAACCTTTCACTCCCATTTATTGCTGCAAGACAAATACTGGTTTCCTTTTCCCATTGCTGTACCCATTGCTGCTGAAAAATCTCAGTGGCTCTGTTAGATACACAAAGTGCTGCCATAAACTGACTCTGAGCACAATCTTATGGACACAGCCYACATACTTTCACCTATAGCAAGGCTGAAGGGGGGGGGGAAAAAAGGACAACAAAAAAGGAATCTCTGTATTTTTATTTTTGAGGTCTAACTCTTCACAGTCCCCCAGCAGAGGTACCTTGGAGGCAGCAGCATAAACTTCCCACCACTGTCCATGTGCAGTGGATTGTCCCAGAGCCAGGCTGCAGCTCCCAGGCACCATTTGTCCTCCCTCCCTGCCCACCTAGCCCTGCCTTCCACTGCCAGCATGGGCAGAGATACATCCTTATCAGGGACCAAAGTTTGACACCAACTCCCCGCATGTCACCTGCAGCCCTCTGAGCAGCCTTGATTTCACTGATGGTACACGAAAGCCAGGTCTGAACCTTTGCTCCAGGGCCAGTTGGGTGCTCTGATTTCTCTTCTCCTGAGCATAGACCCTGGCTAAAGCTGCTCRGGATGCATGTGGTGCTCAGGGAGCAAAGCTGCTGCTCTGGACAGCCCAAGGCCTGAGAGGGGATACAGCAATCCCACTGGATGGGAGAAGAGGGGTGAATTGGAAGGACAGGATAAGCATCTCTCGTCAGAGCTTGCTCAGGGCTTTGCCTGCTGTGCCCAGCTCCCTGTTTTGGAGGACACAGCTCCAGTGTAAGGACTGAATTAAAAAGCACAGCAGGAGGCTCATGAGACAGAGAGGAACCAGATCCCTCAACTGTGCTGACACATTTTGCAGTGCACCTTTATTATTTTTTAACCAATCCCTCTAAGCACACTTTCTGTTTTTCATCACTGCATGAGTGACAATTGCTGTCAGAATGACCCTAAAATACACACTCCTAGTGTGCAGGCTGTATTTTGGAGCCAGACCACAGCACACCCACAGTACCACTACAGATCTCCTAGGAAAGCATCTTTACTGGCCTTTTGCAGCCTCATTAAAAAAAAATCACTGCATTTGCCAGTGCTTACCACCAGTGATAACAGCCTGCTGTTCTCTGACACTGATATGCAGGAAAACCTGAATGTTAGCTTTGGACAAAAAATATGTGTTTGCTTTTATTTTTTTTTCTGTAGTTAGCACAATCACTTCTGCTGACTCCTGCCAGATCTCAGGCAGGCAGATTGCCACCTGTTGTTTTTTATTACCTGCAAACTTACATATTCAATACTGTAAATACAGAGAAGAGATAATCTACATTGATCCTGGTTATAGAGTGCACKTGGAGTTTACACCACCAAAGTTGCTGGCCCAAAACTGAGCACCAGMATCCTCAGCTGCAAGGACTTAACTCTGAGTTTTAATCTAACATTTCCCCTGCAGACAGAGCAATAACTCTGCAGGGTATTCGACTTTGTGTGGTCACTTGGCTTTGAAGAGCCACTTCCATATCAGCTCACCTTTCCCTAAAAGCTTGGTGCCAGCATTTGATCATACTCATTGTTTGGATTTGCTTGTGACTCAAATAAATCTGGAAAGGAAAAGCAGCCAGCAAAGCAAMAACCCTTGCATCGGCAACCCATTTTACTGCTGCAATCCCACGCCAGGACAGACACCATGATTGGAGGGTGGGTGATCTCCTTACCTGGCTGACAATGGATGAGTGGGGCCGTTCATAGACCCAGTCTCCGTGGCAGGGAGCGAGTGGCGGGCTGTGATTGCCGTATCGGGCCAGCGGGCTGGCRCAGCCGCCAGAGGTGTCCCAGGTGACAGCCAGCCTCTCGCACTCGCCACGCACCGACTCGTTCCCCAGCAGCAGGGGCAGCACCGTGAAGTTTCGTTCCTCTTCCAGTGTCCAGCCACATCGTTCACTCAATTCAGCTGCCCCAGGGATCCTGCACCAGAAGCTGCCCGGYGCTCGCCCAAGGAAAACTACGCTGGCGAACAGGGAAGAAAAAGTTATGCCCGTCTGGCTAAGGAGGAAAAAGACCCTCTTTTGAAATCTTCCAAATTCCCCAGCCTCCTTCAAAACCTCATCAAAAGATGGCATTGTGCCAGGCGCTCTGTCCGCTTGCAGCAGCCCGAGGGATGGCAGAGCTTTCGCTCACGCTTCGCATCGGCTGCCGGCACTTCCTACAGACGGGACGGGCTCGCCTCCGCTCGCTCCTCTGCTCTGGTGTGCRCGCACGGACGGACGGACRGACGGACGGACGGACTGGGAGACAGGCGGGGTGCGGTGGCATGAGCGGAGCGGGCACGGCTGCGGGCGGACATGCGGGCAGGAGCGCACCCACACACCCAACACAGCCGGGCACCAGGGCTGCCAGGGCAGGGCAGGCGGCAGCGGGCTTGCACACAGCCCGGCAGCAGGGCGAGCTGAAGGAGCAAACTGATTGTAGGAGAGGAGGGGCGTGCGTTTCACATTCATCCCGAATGTTAAACAGCTCGTGTAATAAAGCCGGTTAACTCCTTCGGGACGGGCAAAAGACCGTGCGATAAATTTGTAGGTGCAAGGGTAAAGCAGGCTTAAACGGGAAAGCGCACAGGAACTGTTGCAAAAAGCATCAGTGAGTGATGCAGGCTCTCTGCAGGACAGCAAGGGTAGAAAGAAAGTTGTTTCAAAAGACCTAWAGTCTTTCCTTCCAAAATAGAAATGGATACTCTGGCAAAGTTTAATTACTTCCCCAAGGCACTGCTTCAGCATCTATACACACCAAATTTGCACGGACCTTTTCCTTCTGTAGCATAAATAAAGTGAGGGTCACAAACTGCAACAGACCGAAATCCAAGTTTTTTCTAAAAGTTTGGTCTACCTGTTCAACTAGGCTTTTGTATGACCTTGTTAAATTTAGTTCCACAAAAATCAAATATATAAAAGAGAAATGACAGCGTTTCTTTCTCAAAAATGAGTGGAAAACAAAGTATGTCACTTTTCTACTCAGCTGTTTGAGGAAGGGTGAGAAAGGAAGAGGCAGCCAGGACCAGGGTGTATTTTGTGTATRTGAGAGCATATCTTGTGCAGAACACCATGAATCAAATCAGAGATTCAATAATGGGGTTTTTTGAAGCTCAGGGTTGTGGGGTCCATGGCAACTGTATTCTCTTGGGAGAAGGAGCATCTATCAAAGAGAGACAGCATCTATCAAAGATGTCTCCTGCAATCCTTTGTCTTTTTTACCTACAGCCTTGACTATGGGTGTCTATGATTTTGAAACARAGTACAACTTTAAAAAGAGGTGCAAATCAAAGAAAGCTTTGATTACTATACAGGCTATCTGGCATGAAAACTGATGCTGTGGTGTGAGCTCAGCAAAGATGCAGATTTCTAGGTGAGTGCACTGCTGTGCTTGCATCAGAATATGCTTTTGAGGGAATTTGTTTTGAGGCCTGGTTATGCTGTTTTGTAGTACTCAAGCTTAGAGGCCATGAATGCATCACCTTTGGGTCCAGGCARAGATGAGGAACACTCTGATGGCTGGTTTCAAACAAGAGAGGTTTTTTTATCCCAGTAAGGAATAAAACTGGGAAGTCAATCAAGCTGAGATATCAAAGCTAATAATGTTTATTCCAGCAGCTTCCAGTGACTGGGGAGGAGATTGTCTTGTAGGAAATACCATCAAGACAAGAAATAGGGACAGAGCCTGATAATCAGACTGTGTGCTGCACTCACAGATCCAACCAAGGGTGTATTAAACACCCACTGGTCTTCAAGCCTTGCCTCAATAAAAAAATATTGGTTTTGTCCCTGTTGAATATGACCATAGAATCACAGAAAGGTTTGGGTTGGGAAGGACCTTGGATATCATCTTGTTCCAACCCTGCTGCCAAGGGACACCTTCCACTATTACACTAGAGAATATTAGCTCAACTCAGAATCATGAGGGTTAGCCCCCTGAATATGCCATGCACAATGCAGCTGTGCCCAGCATTCCTCCTGTTCCAGAAATCCATTGGTGCACTTCCTGTGCCACCTCTTTGCTAATCAGTGGAGCTAGACCAGGTTCAGCTGAGGGAAAATTCAGTCCACTGTTGCAACCTTGCTCCTGGAGTTACTTCCTTCCCTAAAAGAAAGCATGGTCTAATAGCCCATTGTCAAAATTTCACACATCCCTGTCCATTATGCCCTGGTCATGGACAGCACATGCATGGCAGTCTGTCTGACCAGAAGCAAGAAAGACTGAGAGAGACCAACACTAAAGTCAAGGCAGAGGATATCTGGGATTCTCCCTAATATTCCCTGCAGCTACACTGCTGGTCATAGAGGCAAGGATTCATTCAGTAAAATCATTTCCACCTCCTGGCATACATGACAAGCTTGGTTTCTCAGTGTTAACCTGTATTTTAAGTTCTCTGTCCAAAAACAGTGTATCAGTATTTGCTGYCATATCAGTGTGCTGCAAGAGTCCAATTTGTCAAATTGACACTGAAATGTCACAGTGACACGTGCATGAGAGTGTGCATTACTGCATTTATTCTACAGYAAGCAATTCCTGGCTTCTGGATTGCTTTCCTGGAACTTCAGGTTCATGTGCTGTGAGAGCTGAGCACATCTAAGGATAGAAAGATGATGGGTTTGTACTGCTTGTAACTGTAACCTCATGAAAGAATGTCTTTAAATTTTTGAGAGCAGATCTCTGTGTCATCATTTTAAACATTCTAACCTCTGTGTACAGTAAAAAATTATGCTCTTTGTTACTGGGAAAAGCCAAGGAAGATGTTGACTGATGAGAAGAGCAGAAGAGGTAAAAATACATGCAGAGAACACAAAGGAGGAGGGGGAAGARTGTAAAGGGAGCAAGCTAGGGAAAAGAGCAGATGCAGAAGTGGTGATGAAATGGGAGCAGAGAAAATGGAGATATAGAAATACAGCTAAATTACAATCACAGGCATCTTCATTTGRAGCTCCATTTAGCAGCCCAAATATCACAGCTATTTTGGACATGGAATGAAAACCATGTAGTCTAGAGAGGAAGGCACATACACTTCCTGTACACATATGGCACTGGACTAGACCATTTATACATGCCTGGATGACAGCATGAGACATATTGATCAATACCTACTCTGACTGCATCCTGGAAAGTTAAAACTTTACTGCAACACCCTGGATAACCTCTCCCAGTGTGTGAGCTAATCACTTCAAAACTTCAAAGTCCTTCTTGGAACACTGTCATCAGTKGGGCAGTGACATCACCACGTTGCCAGGCACTTGAGGGCACCATCCTACGTAACAGCACTGATAAAGTTATGCAGTTCCATGATAAAATTCTGCAGAAAACCATGMCCTAGGTTTAACATCCATACAGACACACACCTCTTGCTGAATAAAAGACTGCCTGTGAACAAGCTTGGGCAGCAATCATCTACCCTGCTTGTTATCTCACTTGATGCAGCATCATATTGTACCAAGTATTTGTCCCCCAGACAAAACAGCTGAGACTAGTTAGCCCACAGCAGCAAGGGTGCAAACCAGTCAGCTTCACACCTAGGGCCAGGAGATTGCCTGCACCAGCCTTTTCTTCCACTCTCCCTGCCAGGAGAAGGRGTGGGRRSTYC
>CADDXX010000081.1:1487459-1522770 GCA_902810485.1 Alauda arvensis
TTKGGGRMYTMYTKRRSCTCTGCTCACTGGAGACCCCACARCAGAGACTGCAACAGGGAACCAGGCAGTGGCAGCTCAAAGCACACTGCACAGATGCTAATGGCAAGGCTTGGTTAGGGCCATTGTTAATGGCAATTCTTGCCACAGCAGAAGGTGGCAAGAATTAGAAAGGCTCAGTTTTGGAGAGCTCAGTTTTGGAGATTAAATAAACAGTGGACTTTTGAAGATCAGAGTAAGACCACTTTATGGGGTAGTTAGAAATGCTGAGACTGCCCTCTCCCACACATGGTACAATTACAGTCCAGGTCAGAACTCTAAATTACATGTAGCTTCTTCTCTGACAGTTCTTGTATTTTGGCTTTTGTTGCTGTTGGCTTTTTTCCCTTCACTTTATTAACCTTTCTTCTTCCTCCCACACCCACTTTCATCTTCTTCTTTTATCTCCCTCTTCCTCTTCCAGATTTCYTCTTTTTCTTTCTAAAAGGTGGCAAATGTACTCAATGAAATATGTCCTTTCCCAGGCCTCCAGATCAACTTAGTGAGCTGTRGGCTGAACTTGAGACGTGGGAAAAGTCAATTCCAGTCAACAGGGTTTCCACCTTTTGGCAATTCATTAAAGCAATTCACAGTATATTATACTCCCCTCCYTCAGTATTTCTATGGACTGTAAGCTATTTTTACCATCTTGATCCCAGGAACAAACATAAATAAATGTTGTGCTTGGAACTGTAGAATACAACAACCAGGGGAATCTGTACTCATTGCTAAGRCAGCAGCTGAAATAGCAGAAGAAAATAGAGACATGGGGGAAGAAAGGAAAAAACCCATGGAGAGTGAAAGGAAAAGCAAAACAGTAGCACAGAGGTTCCTGTTTCTCTCYTCACAGGATAGGAAACATCAGACCAGTGGTGACCACTTTGAAGACAGCCTTTATCTGTCATTTTGAGGAAGCCATCCTCAATCTGCAGCATGTGCTCATTCTCACACCCTCAGCTTTTCCTCCCACTGCCAAGGTGCTGAAGGTGGGGGCCACATGGGGTTTAAGTGCCAACAGCCCTTGGGGCTCCCCCAGGCTCATCAACTCCACAGCCACCATGTCYCCCACCCTGACACCCCACACCTTTCCTTGCACAGGCTCTGTCTTGGGGTGCTCAAGACAAATGGGATCCTGCTGGGCCTGTGCTTTATTGCCCAAACCCAGTGCTGTTTCACCCCCATGGTGGTTGCCTACCACTCATCCTTGCCTGTTGCAGAATACCAGGTACCACACATTTGGGTACTTGCAGATGATAGCCTGACTCTCAGCATTCTGAGGGAAAGCAGCAGAAATGTGTYTCTGCACAGAGGTGTGGGAGCACCTGCTTGCCAGGATTTCAGCTCAGGATCTGAGACAGGCTTAGAAACCTAAAAGTCTCACCAGTTTCCTCAAGGCCAGCTAAAGGAAAGGMAGCCAGAGGGAAAAGCATTCCTACATACCCATTTTCACAGTCTGTATGTGGCTTCCCTCATCATTTTTCTTTTCACCCAGTCGCCCTGGAGGCCAGTGAAGAGGTTACACCAGGCTCCACCTTCCTGTTCAGATAAATTTGCCATAATTCCACACCATGTTTATCAGGATCCTTGCTAATGACTCAGAATTAGCAAGCATTTCAGCCATAAGATAAGACAAGCCAAGTTAGCCAGAGGATATTTTACACAATGGAACAAACAAGGTGTATTTCCAGAGATGGGTGTAAAGGCTTAATAAAATGAAAATGTTCCCTCTCACGTTATCAGACAGACGTAAATCACAAGGTTGCTTCCTCTCTCAGCTGCACATGCCTCAAGTTCTGCTTGAAAAGGCAGAAAAAAATCACATTGGTTCTCTTTGTGATTTCCTCATTGTCCCTCCCCTATGACTCAGTTTCCAYTAAGCTTGGAAGCCAACATTTCTAAATACTGATACAAGGGCTTAGCTTTAAAGTTTCTAGATCCATTTTATGAGAATAACGATAAAGCTTTTAAATCTTATTAATGATGGTGTCAGTGCAATGAAGAGTTCTGAGAGTGTCCCTCTTCAGCTATATACCTCCCTAGCTATTTCTGAAGGTGCAATTCCATTAAAAAAAAAAAAAAGGGAGAAAAAACAACCCACATGAAACCCCTTGCAGGGTTTTTTACATTGGACTCTATTACCTACTTCCATATTGTTTCTCACTTTTATATTCAGTATTCCCAACAAACCTTTTTATTTGGCCTTTCTATTGTATTTTTTTGGCTGGGAACTCTCAGGAATGTAAAAGACCACTAAGGTGGCCAGTGTAACAAAAATGCCAGCATTCATATGTATGAGAAGAAAGTAACAGAGAAATTCATCTAAACCACTACTGTCCACCTTATGGGCAGCTTTGGGTAGAAACAGTGTGATCWGGTGTAGAAGAGAATTCAGGTTCAAAATACCCCATGAACCTTAACATTTAGTKGATCAAAGTCCACATGGGCGAATAAATATATGTTTCATATTTATGTGAAAAAATATCTAATCTCCACAAATTTCTTGTTTCTCTTTCCAAGACAAGAGCAAATTATTTTTAACACCACTGAAAAAGAACCGAGAAGCAGCTCTGCAGGAACTGAAAAAAGCTGAAGGATCAGGGTGAGTTCAGAGCAGCAGCAGAGACCCAGCACATTCCAAATGGACCAGCAAAAGTTCAGGTCATCCTGGAAGGATGGATGGGAACTGGTAATTTCTCAGTGCCTTTCTCTGTTCTCCCTGTCRTTGTTTTTGGAAACCCTTAGTGGCTACAATCTATTTATGTTTCATTCAGTTTTTGTAGTTTATCTCTGCTATAACATAGTGTCCTTAGCCCTGACTGCACAGCACCAACCCAAAGGAATTCTTCACAGCTGGGTTCTCACCTTCTCCTTTATTKGCATGCTTTATTAATGGGAAGAGGGACCAGACTGGTCTCATCAGGCTGCTYAGCTGGATGAACATGCTCTCTGTTCATGATCCAACTCATAGCACACTACTTAAAATGGACATTTTTGGGTATGTGGCCCTACCACAGGGTACTTCAGTTACTCAGTTGTTTTAACATTTATCTGATTTTAAATGTCAGTGTATTTATTACACAGGATTTATTATATTTTCCCTTCCCTAGCAAATGTTCCTGAGTGTCTCTGAGTGTATTTAAGAAAAAAAATATAGATGTAAATATCTGATGCGGAGACACAAAGCAAGAATGATTCAACGAATTCAAAAATGGAATTGTTTACATTGGTCTAAGATCCCCAAATCCTGAGTAAATTGAAACAAAGGCTGCTTAAACTGAGTGTATCTGAAACCAGTGCAGCAGTTGTATCCATTTCCCCATGCAGTGACTGGATGCAAAGTGTAACACCTGTACCACGGGGAGCTGGCCCAGGTAAAATAATGTAGGTGGCAAAGGAAGTCCCTGAGATGAATTCTTTATTTCTAGGCTGAGCTTTCAGTCACCAAACCCAGAGAAGCCTTGACAGAGAACCCTGTGTAAGGGGAGTGCAGTGACCAGAARACTTGGAGAGGTGATCCCTGGCAGTGTCACCACGGTGCAGTAGGTGGAAAGCCCCAGGAACTGGAAGGCATCATCTGCAAAAGACTGTTCTTCCTGCTGCAAGGTTGCTCCCCCTGGCAGCTGGTCAGAGCAGGAGTGCAACCCTTGACTCAGCCCTTGCAGACATGCAGTAGCCAAGAGCTGAGGCTGCTGAATAATGAAGRGACATTATCAACCACAGACAAGGGATGGCACTGCTGCTCCCCCAGCTCCATGCTGGCCATGCTGCAGTGGAACGGGGAAAGCRGGAGGTCTTGTAAAGTCTGGAATGGTGCCATTTGCTCCCAGGGTGGGTGGCATTCCTTGGGTGCAGGCCCACCATCCATCCTTCAGGGSAGCCAGTGTTTCCAGTCCCACATATCTGCTCCTCTGCACCGAGATGAGGAGATGGGGAATGGACCCATTTCAGTAAACAAGTTCCTGGACTGACTGCCAGCTCCATGAAACTTAGATTTAGGAGAATGATTCAGAGTTGAACTTTATGAAAATATTATTTAGAGGATTAGTTCATATGGTATTTTTAGCAAAATGATAGCTGAAGAAAAGTAAAAAGTATTTGCTTTGGGTTTGTTTAATAAAAGAGAAGAGCAAATTTCCATAGAATTTCCATATATGCATCAGTGCAGCAGCTGGCACCCTCCTGACCCCTCAAAGCACTCTCCTCCTCCAGTYCTGTGTTACAACAGCAAACTGCTCCTGGGCCAGCAGAGCCAAGGAGACATTTATGCTCCTGCACAGCAAGCAGGCACCAGCATGGACCTCATCCTCTCCTCACCTGCAGCAGGACTGCAGACCTCACCTCCTTCCCATGGGGTGAAGGGGAGCAGAGCCYATCCCAGACTCAGTGCCCATCCAGCACAGGGTGGCAGAGCAAGGATGCAGGGTGGTACATGTTGGAGCAGTTTGTGCAGCTGAGGAAGGCTGTCTGTCACACACCTCACACTTGGCAGATCCTGGCTGTCACTCTCCTAGCTTTCATCCCAACTTGGGGAAGGTTTAAAGGCAACTTCAACTTCCTTCCGCTTCAAAATCTTCTTCCTTCCTTTCAGCAGCATGATTACAATGGCAATTTATACTAAAGTACCAGGAATGCCACATTCACATTTTTCCTGGTAACAGCTTTTGCTCAGAGAGGTGGCACTGCTAAGCCATTTGGCAGCTTTCAACAAGCAAGATCCTTGTCTATCTTCTGGAAGTCTAAGGTGTTCCCAGCCAATCCTTCACTGATTTTTCTATATCCAGGGAAGTTTCTCTCTTGGTTTTCCCATCAGACAATGTTCTGTTATATTATCCTGCTCCACTTCAATTTTCATTCCCCTGAGAGTGAATCTTTCAGGAAAGTCCTGTTTGCTCCTGGACAAAACAAGAAACTTAGAAACTTCTGTGTACAATATAAGAAATCCCTCCTCCCATTCCTCTCCTGTTCCAGAAAGCAAACAATCCAGGAGGAAACTCTAGCCCTGTGACCAACATAAGAAAGCTTCAGGCCTTTCAACCACAGTCCCATCTGTGAACTACCAGTGATCCCTGGTAGTTCACATTGTGCCAAGATTTTCTGGAGATTCCTTGACTCAGGCTGTGTCCAGACATCTGTGTACAGTGACTGCAGAATTTTTGCTGGGACAGGATTAAAGCACGCTCTTAAGAAGTGTGTTTTAAGAGGCAATGGGCCCAGGCTGAACCACAGCATGTTCCCTTTGAACACCAGGTTAYATCTTTCTAGCATGAGGGTGACCAGAACAAGTGGCCCAGAGAGGTTGTGGAGTTTCCATCCTTGGAGATACTCAAATGCCATCTGGGAGTGATCCTAGGCAACCTATTCTAGCTGACCCTGCTTGAGCAGGTGATCTTTAGAAGTGCCTGATGGCAAATGGGGRCACCATTTGTGTGGAGCTAGCACAAACGGGATGGGACTGCTGGGATAAGTTCCTTGAGCTTTATTGTGACAYCAGCCTCATTACAGGGTGAGACAATTGAAAGATGGCAACAGCTCACATCTTGCCAGCAGCAGCCAAAGATCTCTTTGTTACAGAGCATATTAAAAACTTTCTACCCAATAGCATATYGCTAAAGCTTACAGACAATTGTTTTAGCCAATCRCTAAAAGCACACAAGCACCTGCTTCAAACAATGCTTGCTTGTATGCTTTCTACTAACAATACTCCATTATTAAGTTTAAAACATTCTACTATCTTGCCAAGCATATTTTTCTGCAGTCTCAAGGTCTATCTTGGCCAAGCCTAAAAACTCAAACTATTGTTTCATGTCCTTGCTTGCTGTACCATTGTAACTTTTCCACTTCCAGGCTTTGCAGCTGCAAATAGCTGTGAATTCTCTGCTCTTTCTGTTTCTGAGGCCTACTTTCAYAACTTCTGAAACTCTTCTTACCTTTACTATTTCCCACAATACTTTTCARTCTCAACCAATCTGTGATGATTCTGTGGGTTTTTTTCCTTGTAAAGCTCCAAGCAAGAGCAGTCTGTGCTACCTGTGCTAAGCCATTGCCCTGGAAAGGCAGGCTGGGTTTCTCTGAGTTCACCTCTTCTTTCTTATGCTTGTGTCAGAAAATACTCAGTGTGTGCAAAAAAAAGGACAGGACTGCCAAATAGCAGGAGGGGATTAAGGAGGTCACAGAAGGAGGGGAAGCACAATTGCTCATCCAGTGGCTTTCAAGTACAGATAAATAATATTGAAACTCAGCCCTGTTGACTGTTACAGCAGAATTAATACTGCCACCAACTCCATATGTCATCTACAGGGACATGGCATTCCTGCACCCTCTCATTCAGCTTCTCTCTCTGACCACTCCTGGTGCCTGCTTAGAAAACCTTGGCTTATTTCATTGGAGCTTCTGAAAATTTTCAGACAGGTTTCAGTTTCTCACTTGCTATGCAGCAGTTTCATTTAGCACACCTGGGGGCTATTTCTTAAGAATATTTTTTCATAGATTTCACTGTTCCTGGGAACTCCAATAAAACCGCAGTGCAAACTTAAGTTTAAACAAAGTTGTTGTGTGTTATCATATGACTTGCTTGCAAGCTTTCCTCTTAACCATTATCACCTTTAATTATCTCAGAGCACATGCAGGTGTTGTAGGATGTTCTTGATAAGGTCAGAGTTTTGGAGTCTGCAGTGTATTTCTCCCTGCTCAGTAGCTATCACATTTCTTTTGCACTGTTGTCTGTTGGAAGCACAGATCAGCCCAGCAGATGTGGTGTGAAGCACCACAAAGTWCATCCACTCTGGGAAAGGAGTCTCTGCTGAGCTCTGCCATGCCAAACTCACTGAGACTCCTGCTGGGTATGGTATTGTCCTTGATGGCTGTATTTCTATCTGCTACTCCCTTTGGCCTGTGGCCTCCAAGAAAACAAGAAGTGAACCCACACACACCCACACACCAGAATTGCCTGATGCACAGCAGTGCCCATGCACACCAGCAGCAACATCAGGCAGAGAGTCTCTGGTCAGCGTGACTGTAAGGCTTCTAGTGCTGGGTAAAAATGGTGCATAAATATTATGGTTTAGCCAGAAGGCATTGAAGGGACCTAACAGCATCTGTGCCAGCTGAGATCCCTCTCTCTGTGCAGGCTGGGTATGAGCTGGCCTTAAAACTGGTGTAAAAGCAGAGCTGGCATAGATCCTATGGCACGTGCTCTCATTCAGCAGAAACGTGAGATGGGCTCCAGGCCAGTTTTGAATGCTCTCTGAACTGGGAACCAGCACTGGTGTCACTGGTATGGGACAATTCTGCWGCAGGTTGTAGAGGAAACACACCCTGAAATTAGGAAGGAAAGCTGAGATCACAGACAGTATCTTCTGCTCTAACCAAGGGGCAGATGCAGTTAAATATTAACATTGCTGTGATATAGCTATGACSTGGCCCAACAATATTACATACATGGTGTGTTATGTGTCAGTAAGTAATTACTAAGTAATTACCAGTGTGTTATGTAAGAATTACATGCATTGTGTTTTACATACTTTGTTGCATGTGTGTCTAAGAATAGACATTCACCTGGGTGCTCTCCACAGGTACAACTGACCATCCTGCTCACCCACTTCCAACCTTAGGGACTCACAGAGATAATTTAATGACAATTTAGGCTCACAGTTTCCTGGTACACTCATAGTCCACTAACTTTTGTATTTRTGGGAGCAGCCCAGTAATTCAGAAGTTATCAGTCATCTCTTGTACTGAAYGGGTGTTTGCTCCATAGGAGAGTCAGAACATACATTTTACAAGGTCACCCAGTCCAAAATACCTCTCTTGAGAACAGSCTGTGCATTGTAAAACTGCCTGTGCTGCTGGCTCTGCAGTCTCAGTCTTGGGAAAGCAGAGTGGGACAGTGCTGTGGGCATGGCTGGCCATGCAGGTCACAGGCTTTGGCCACCACTGTGAGACCCCCCCATGCACACACAGTGTCCCCATGTACACACACACAGGGACATGCTGCTGTTCCTCTGGGGCTCCTCCTGTGAGAGCTGCCTACTCATTTTCCTTGGTTTTGTCTTGATCTGATTAACAGGCTGAGCTTCAGCAGTCACTTAACTTGCTTGAGTTCATGCCTTGGTTTCAGTCCACTGAGAATGGCTCTTCCACAGGGACTTCCCCTCCCTTCACTTGGCCAATTCCTCCCAAGTCAAGAGYGGACCTGCTCTGGCTCAGCACTGTCCCCATGCTGGGTTTATCTTTCATCCATACAAAGTGCCAAGTCCAGTGATCTCATTCCACCCACTCCCTTAGCTGTAAAGTGGCTCAGTTTTGCCATGGATAYTTCACTTCAAAAGATGCTTGTTGGAGAGCCAACCAACCCCATGGTGCTCAAGGGTCACATCTCCCTGAAGCACGTGGGCAGCTTCTTCTCACCCACCACTGCTCCAAACAGGTGGTGACTATCAGTGTCTCCTTGCTTCTCCCACCACTAATGTCCACCCACTGCCTCATTCCTTACCCTGGGGGCCATTATGAAGGCACTTACTGCAGCAGGCAGGGAAGCACCAAAGCCCAGTGGGCAGCACAGACAGGCAATGAACATGGGAAGACTCAAACAGAAAACATTGCTCTCTATTTCTTATTTCACACAGCATGTGTTTGGATTCAAACTTGCCTGCTAGCTAGTGTCCTTATGCTTGACTCCCCCACTTCCCTGACCAGCCTCTTTTAGGGCACTTCTAGCTAGTCCCACTGAAATTTCAGCAGTCCTAGGGCTAGAGTGAAGCAGGGCTTCTGCATTCCTGATGGGTTGGTAGAGTTCAGTCCAAATTCTCAGCCAAAGGTTGAATGTTGGGTCTGCATGTTCCCTTTGGACTTAAACACCTTCTTGCCACTGGTCCTTGATGGTTTTCTTTACCCTCAGAGACCCTGAGAAACTGTGTTTATTGAGTTTGCATAAACTCACTTGTAGCTGCAAGTGGATTTGTGTCATCAGTATATTTCACCATCTCTCAGAAGTGTACACAGATGCCCAGATGTTCACAAAACCAAATTACAAGAGATTAAAACCCAAACATTTACAACACAGTTTAAGAAATGGAAATAAAAGTTGAGAGCAAGAACTCTTAGCTTGTCCTGAAGGGAAGACTTTGGAGCACCTGCCATGACAAGTAGTGTTGGATACTTTCTCCTCTGCTGGGGCAGCACATCACTTCCAAGCACCTTGGATGTCAGAGGCATCAGGCTTGAACACAAAAACTCACAGAGCAATGTGCCATTTCTCAGCTACAAAAGGACTGTTTTTTAAAGCAATTTGAGTAGAAGAAATAGCTTCATTTCCTGCTGAGCAGAAAGCTCTTTTAGAAACATAAATTCCAGTCTAATAACAATTGTGTAAACAAACACTGACAAACTGCATCACAGCTGTGTGCTTATGATATTAACTCCCCAAAGATTCAAGCTTGCAAAATATATTTGAACTCCTTTTCCACTTGGAAAAAAAAAAAAAACCCTGAGTCAATAAGCCTTTCCTTAAATCTGTTGCTTAATTTGGGTTGATCCCAAATTACAATTTTCCTAGGTCAGTATTAACTGCTTTATTGTTCTTTTTAAGAAGTGTTTTATGTTTGATTCCAAGCTTTCTGTCATTTAAAGAGCAATTTATGATGCCAGGAGTTATAGGTATGTTTACTTATCCCACAGAAGTGCTAGAACAATGATTTAGCTGAGGACCATATGGAATATCCAAGGATATTTTTCATGGTGGCTCTGAAGTTGAAGTCTTCTGGCATGGTGCAGTTGGAAGAATTCTGTAATTGCCTGCCCCTCATTAGACTACATTCATACCAGTGGTCCTAACAGCTGCATGGTGGTATGCAAGGAGCAAGGCTGTCAGGAATTCAGAAAAATTAGTTCTCATAAAGTTATACCACCTTTCATTTTATAAGGGCTTGGTTTGGACAACCCAGTCCTCTGGTTAATGCCACTTGGCTGCCTCAAGGATCAAACAGGATTTCTGAAGGGGTTGCCCAAAAACAGGGGCAGAAGGAGGAGTCAAAGGGGTCTGTCACAGATTGAGGCAGGGCAGAGAGGTGAGTTGGGGAACTTTGATGGGGAGCAGTTGGTCTTGAAGGACAAGAGCAGTCTCTCCTCATGCCCCCCTGTTCCTGTCCATCTTCCCATGGCCAGGACTCCTTGCTGCAGAGCAGTCTTGTCTGATGAGACTGATTCACCATCTTCTTCAGACATGCACCCACCCCTCAGAGAAACACCCCCCTCCCAGTGGGGCACCTCTGATAGCTGCCATTCCCTCTGTGGAGGTGGAGAAAGGTGTGGGCAGGAACAGAGTTCCAGAAAGCAGATATCTGGAGCCCCCTGATGATGGAAACAGTTATAAGATGTGCTGCTCTCTTGTCACCTTTACTCCTCTTAGGCTGCTCAGAGCAGCAGCACTGGGAGCAGAGACCTGCAGAGGTTGGAACAGGACACCCCTGCTCTGATCCCTGCAGGACAGCCTCAACCCCTGCCTCCACTCTTGGTCCTGCTCTGAGCCTGGTGATGGTGGTGCCAGGGATGGCCCCATGCCTCACCTCGTGCTGTGCAGCTGTGATACCCTGTCTGAGCACAGCAATAAGYACATGATTGATAGGTGTAATCTAGAAACTTATAAAGCAATCACACACCCAAGGCCTTACTGCAAAATTAAATGCTTGTAATTAACTACATTTTAAAGTCCTGGTATAGGGCCAATTCCAAAATGCAACCTGCTTGCTACTTGCTGRTTTGCCTTCTCCTATTTTTTTTTCCTTTCTTTCTTTGCTTTTGAATTCACAAGTTTTCTTTGAGCTGTGCTTCACATGACACCTACTTAACTKGCCTCTTCCTTCTTATCCAGGCATGAAGCAGCTCCCATTCCTGCAGAGCTGGTGGTCCAAAAGAAGCTTCTACACATGGGACAGAAGGAGTCAATGTGTTCAAACCACCTCAGGAGTGAGCATGCCCAGGCTGAGAGCAGTGAAATAGGCACCACCTCAGCCCTTGACAGGTAGCTTTGGGTGCAGTTACCCATTGTGTCATGCAGCAAAGCCTACCTTCACCACCAGCAGAAATGTGTGTTATGATGCAGCCTCAGTCCCCAGTTCACCCCAGTCTCAGTTGTTTACCAAGTCCTCTGAGCAGGATCTGGCCTGCAATACCCACAATGTTTGCACTGCTTGTCTCAGGTAGGTCCTGCTACCTTTGCAGCAGGTATCAGCTGTTCAACTGTGCAAAAGAAATAACAAGCCTAAGGTTTAGACTGCAAACCCTTTGGGGATGGCCCATGTTCTTTGCAGTCACACTGGGCTGCTCCACAGGAATCTGAAGCCCTGGGAGCCATGGACTTCCCAGTCTGTGTGGCTGTGGTGTCAGTCAGGGATAACCACAGATGGCATGTGCTGCACCTGTGCTGGCACACCCCAGAGCTGGGAAGGCTGGTCTGCCCAGCTCCCTCCTTGACTCTGCTGATAGATGTAGTTACCCATTCCAGACAGCTTTTGGTGGAGTTTTGTGAAGTGGATGGGTAGGGGGGCTCAGGAAAATTCTCTGATCAGCACCTGTGTGTGTTTTTTTTCTGAAGTGCCTAGCACACCCTCCAGGCTCTGTGCCAGGAGTTACAGGGCTGCCTGGACTCCTTTGCTCACTTTGGTAACCTGTTATCAGTGCACCCTTTGATAAGAGCAGCTCTACAAGCACACTGTAGGGTGACCTTGCCATCTCCTTGGGAAGTCAGAACAAAGCAACAGGACCCTACAGACCAYGGCACAGGTTCAAACAAGCCAAGCTGCCCCAGGGCCAATTCCCTCTCTCTGGGCAGCCAATTCTCATCCTGGCCCAAAGAGTGCTCACACAGCACTCCAGCAGCCCTTGAGGCCAAATGCCAGTGGTACAGCTGCTCAGCATGCTCCTGGTCTTGGCAAAAGCCATGCCCCCTCATGGCTGCAGGAATGAAACCTTCAGAGGACAAACTCCATGAACACGTCATGCTCTGTGCCATGGCAAAAGCTGAGGAGTAAGAACTGTGCACTGAGCTGTCTTTGTCACCAAGGGAGATACTCCTAGGTTGCACAACACCAACTGGTAATTAACGTGCAAGGAAGAAATGAGCTCAAGCTGTGACTTTTGGATCTGGATGCAAATAATCTTAAACCAGAGGGTTTTGMCAAATATAGTGCAATTATCATCTAAGAAAAATGCATTAGTAGTATATGAGCCAACCATCAAGTACACTTTGTTTCTCTCAGTTATAAAATAAGTTCTCATGGTGCAAATAAATACCAAGTCCAAACATGAGCCTTTTGAAATAACTTGAGCAGCCTAAAAGCAAGGTGCATAGGCTCCCCCTACAGTCAGTTCTTAGATATCTAGAGATCAGTGCTGACCTGAAGAGCTGAGATCCCATGGCCCAAGCTCCAGCTGCTATTAGCAGCTTTATYATTAATTTATTAGTAATCTGCCATGAAGCACCACTGTAGGCTCGTGCTTCACATGTGGATATATATATCCAGAGGTAACYAGATGCCACATGTTCAGCTTTTGCATGGCTGACATTAGCCCAGGTGAAACCCTACCAAAAACTGCAAGACAAATGATTTTTCCATCACCACAGGGACATCCTGCTTCTTCCCTCTTCTTTCCAGCTTCCTTCTCCCAGTGGATTGAGCCATGTGATCCTGTGCCTTCCTTTGTGCTGAATTTTCCTCATCCCTTCACTGAGCCCCTACAATGTACTACTGCAGATAGGATTAACCTCTGTCTTCTTAGCAAGTTGACTCAATTTATGGTGTGCMGGACCAACAAGTGCCACAACAGGCTGGAAAAGGGGATCCTACAAAGGGAATGGAGTCTTTGCACCAAGAAACAAGACTGGCTCAGCCTGGCTGAAGTACCTGCACCCCAATGCACAGGCAGTGCATCTCAGTGGGTGCATGATCTGCTGTTTGCACAGATGTTTCCAGCGATTGTCCAGGACATTCCTCTGAATCAAGCATGTCCTGCTCAGGTACATAGTGGCATGTGATTCTGACAGACAGCATGCTCAGAGCTCACTGTTAGAAGTCTGTGTTCATTATATATTCACAGGAAACAGAGCCATGATATGATCCAAATGCACAGGTAAGTGCTGACCCAAAATCATCACTAAGTGGCCAGGATGAAAGGATGACTAGAAGGAAATCAATGCAGAAGTGTTTACTTATGGAAGAGGGTTTTCATGAGAACAGATGTCAGCATGCTCCTGGTGGGAAAGTCTGAATGGGAGAGTCTGTCTAAGGCACCTCTAGCAAACTGTTTTAGCCTAAATTTTCAAAGATGTGAAAAATCTCAGTTTCTCTGAAAAGCTAACCTGCTAGATCTCTCTGCCTCCGTTTTTCAGTCTTTGTGAGTGATTTCATGAGAAGATGCTTTCAGATCTTTGGGGCTATTGTTTGGCAGCCAACAGCTATTTTTACAATCATTATCAGTATGCCTTTCATCTGTAATTTTTTTACAGGAGTGGGGTAGGCTTGGCTTTGTTCACATTTCACCAGCCCTTTGAGCCTACATCTAAAGCTCAGGAAGGTCAGAGTACAGGAACGTTTACCCCAGTTTCTGAAGGCTGACTTCTTTTAAAGCAGTCATGGTAATGCTTCACTACTGCAGGCTGAAGGGGTTACTCATTATACCCAGCAAACCTGTCACACTTGGCAGTGCTTCATGAACCTGCCACTGCAGAGTGAGATGGGTCTTCTGTCAGAAGAGGGCACAGGCACCCTCTGCTAACAGAGCTGCTCTGGCTCTCTTCCCTTTTCTCATCTGGCTGAGCCTGCTGTGTGCTGAATGATGCTGTGCTGCATCTGTGCTAATCAAAGGGAAGGCTGGAGGCAGTGGCTCACCTCTGTCTACACCATCCCCAGTCAGGGTGATCCTTTCCTTCCTGACTAACCAGAAACAGCCTGCCTGCCATCACCTCCCCAGACCTGCCTGGGTGTTGTGAGGTGCTAACAGGAATCAGGCAGAACAGTGCAGGGGAAGGTGGTGAAGATGAAGCACTGTGGCTGTGAGACAGTGCTTGAGCCCATGCACAGCCATGTTCAGTTTTTCAGTACCGATGTCACCCTGGCAAGTTCTCGTGCTGCCTCCATTCACCTGCACTCAGATCCACCAGCAGAACTGCATGCATGCCCCCTGCTTGCTCTGTTCCCAGMAAAGTGGGRAAAAAAAAACACACCAAAAACGTCTTAAAGACATATTCATGGAATATCCAGGTGCCAAGAGTCACCTGCCTTTGTCTGGCAGTTCCCTGAAGACTGGTGAGACCATACACAGGAGAGAGTCTGGTCAGGATTATTCAAGGGTTGCTTGGAGGGCAGTAGCCAAAACCTCTGTACACCCTGCAATATGTAAAGCTCCTCATGGTCACTCCCACTGTAGGACAACACTGTGCTTCCTGGCAATGAAAGAGAATACTCAATGACAGCAAAGGTTTTCCAGAAGAAATAACATTAATCAAAATCAGGGATACAACTTTCTGCCAGCATGACTGGCATGTGAACACCACACTGGCAGCTCTCTCCTTGCTTTCTTCAGCATGAAACTACAGTAGGCACAATCAGGAAAGGGAGTAAAGCAGATGTCTAGGTTTATGCACTTCTTGTTGCACTTAATTCAGTTTTGGCTGGGACAGGCTTTAGCTGTTAATCACTGCATCAAATAYGTGCACTGCTGAGTAGCCTGTGTGCAGGAGGGTGCAAGGTTTAAAAGCTGCTGGTGCAGTGAGCTCCTTGAACATTAACAGGGGGAATAGTCACTTCTCTGCTTCTAATGAAACCAGACTGAACAGAGATAGGTGAACTCTTCAGCTGTAAACAGTCAAAGGGCTGGTCTTTGCTGCAAAAGATGTTTATTGCAAAGGAGCAGTCCCTCTTGTGATTCATGACATTTTCTAGGAATGATGGTGATTGTAACTCAAGAGCACTTGTTTTTAATAGCTTTTTAAAATATTATATTACTTATCACATCTTTTTTTCTTCATTATCTAGTTTTGTGCTTCATAAAACTCAGAGAGGTCACAGAGTGCTCCTCAGGAGAAGACTAACCCAGAAACAGCAGCCTGCCCAGAGGTTCCCTTTAGAAGCACTAACCAAGCTGCAGAGTCTTTGTCTGGCTTAGAAAGGTTTGCAGATGGCAGAAAGATGGCAGAAATTTTTCAGGCAGATATTGCTGCCCATAGATGTTTTTTGTCCAAATCCACACTTTTGATGTTCAGCTGCACTGAACCTCTTCCAGTCCTCCATCATTGGAGGAAATAGGGAACAATATGAAAGGACCTTATGCAATCATGGCCCTGGGAACATGACAWTAATCACCCTCTCAAGTAAAGGAGGCTGAAGATGTCTCCATTGCTTAATCACATATATACATATTAACATTGTATAATAAATTGTCATTAAATAGCTGCAAACTGCTTGTGAGATAGGGCTGTATCTTGCAGCAGCCTCTACCCTCTGCCTCCCCAGGATGCAGGGCAGGAGGCAGAGGGCAGGATGAGCATGCAAGGGCTGGTGACCGATCTCAGGGCCACTCTCCTGAGTGTGGGTCAGCTGCCTGTGAGCCCCTGCAAGTTCAGTTTGGTCAGCTTTGACTCAGAGGCCCCAGCTCACACTGCAGTGACTGGTCTGCTTCCCATTTGAGRCACAACACTATTTTTTAACCACTAAGTAGCTAAAAGAAATCTGCCCTGTTGTGATTTTGCTGTACTGTTTTCTCCTATTCCCTCAAAAGAGCATACAAGCAGTTATCTATGTCCACTGTAAATTTAAGATTCTYCWGTTGCATATGCACATGAGGAAAAGGAACATATTGCTTGAATAGTATTTCTGGCATCTGAGAATACAGGACAGAGCAATTGCCACCTGCCCCATACTGYGCACAGGCAGATTCTCAGTGACAGACTGACATGGCCATAAACTAAGACTCCAGATCTTGCATTTCAAGTGTGTCATATATAAAACAAATTAACAACAGAAGCCAAAAAGAAGAGCCAAWGTGTGTTTAKAAACTGCATTTAAKAAACAAATGTTGMRATGTGTGACTTGACAATTGACAAAGTTAATTACATGTTTGTGAGTTTAAAGCAAACACCTCAGCTCTTATTTAAGTGTGCAGTGAAAGCCAAAGCCCTGGAAAGCAGCTGAGTTAGATGCTTTCATGGTTTGTGACACACAAAGATGCCAACCCTGGATGACATTTTAGAGCAGGTTGGAGAATTTGACTTCTTTTTGATGGCTGGGTCTACGACTCCTCAGGGAGCTCTCTTGTGACAGAGGTAGGGCACAGCTTGTCCAGAAAAATCCCTCCAGTCTGCACAGGTTAAAGATAGAATATGTGCTGGATTAATGAAGTTTGCTTTTGGTGTGTGGTCTGACTGCTAATAAACACTCAATATCCGAACCTGCTTGGCACTTAGAGCAAAAATTTGTATGCATAAACAAGGGGAAATTACTGGTTTTCTTGGCARCAAATACTGCAATCTTGTCATCGATGGCTATTATTTCCATCACCAAACTGAGGGCAGCACTGCATAGCCCAAACTGAGGAACTGCACTTTTGGGTGATAATCCAGACACCCATCCATAATGAACAAGAAGCAGAGGATAGGGCTACAGTTYTCACAGAACACTTTAGCAACAGCAGTGCTCTTTTATCTCAATTTACAGTATCTAAACCACCATCTGCTCATCTGCCCCACGTTGGGTGGCAAAATCTGTCTTGGTTTGAAAAGACAGGTATCTGCTAGGGGAAGCCGGTGCTCTCCCCTTGCAATGGAGACTGCAAACTCCCTCCCACCAAATTACTATAAATTTGAAATTAAGGGGCTCTCAGGCAAAAAGATGTGGGAATGGGAATAACAGGGTTTTTTTACTAATATATATAAATATTTATATCTAACAAGACAAGCAAACAAACAACAAAACAACTACAACATTAATAATAAGATAGAACCAGGAAACCTCAAGGGACCACAAGATCCAGGGCAGTCTGATCTCAGTGGCTCTGAGACACCAAGCTGTAACGGTGGGAGATCCCGGGCTGGTGATGAGGTAGATGGGCAGTTCCTGCAGTGGTGACTGGAGCAGCGGGATGTCCTGGCTGAGCAGACGGTGCGAGGTCAGTGTAGGCAAAAGCCACAAAAGTGATGGCGGGGACAGGGTCGGGCCCACTCCAGCAGGGCAGGAGGAGAGCTCAGAAATCCCCGGGCACACGAGCAGATGGTAGTAGGTTTTCCCAGGAGTGGAGTCGATGGTGACAGTGAAACTCCTCTCCCAGCAAGCCAAAAAGCCTGGGTGACCTCTCTCCTCCAGTGCCAAGGGAAACAGTGCCCACACCCCAGTTCTCCTGTCCCTTCGGTCTTTCCTTCCCTGGTTTCTTTTGTCTTTGTTAAGTACCGATAATCACCCAGTTGTTAGTGTCTTAGCAACTTGAGGGAAAAAATTCCAAAGGCAAAACAAAACAAAACAAAAAACCAAATCTAACCCCCAACAATGTAGAATATGAAAACCCATGCAAACCAGTACTAACAGTCTTGAAGCCATGTAGAAACCTGAAGTACAGGAATGACCTCCAAAGAAATGTCTTCTACTTCCCCTCCACGACCACATCTGCATTAGCCATACCTAAACTGTGCCTAGCAGATGTTTGTGTCACTTGATCTTTAAAAAGTGCATTGCTGGATACTTCACAGCTTCCACGGGTAGGGCATTCATATTTTCTTGCTTCACTATCATCACTGCTACATCCATCCAAGCAAGTCCATCTCATTTTGCCTTGGGACAGATGGGCTGGGGCAGAAAAGAGCACTCCAGCTGYCATCTACACCAGGGAAATCAAGCTGAGCTGTTTGGTATGGCCCCAGCAAACTCATCTGGGTTAGAAAAAGATTAAATAAGCAGCCAAATGCATTCATGCTTCTTTCTGGGCTRAAGGCTAATTACACTTGAGTGAATATTTCCAGCTGTAGAGAAGTCATTACCAATTTGCCCTCCTCCCTTTGTTGTGTGAGTCTTGACAAGCTGTTAATTGCAAATCAAAAGCAAGTTCCCAAGTACCCATTCCCTTCAGAGAAAAGCCAGCCAAATCCTGGGCCTTTTGCCAGGGCTAATGAGGTGAGGGACACCCCAACTCCTGGTTCCACCCCAGCAGGGCTCATGGCAGCACCTCCATCTCTCTCACCTGGCACTGCTTTTGCAGTGAGGAAATACATGGTTTGAGACAGGCCTTGGCATCTGGGAAGAAGATGATGCTCCAAGTGTCCTCCAAATTTCAAGCAGATGGGTGATGACAAGAGGGTGAGATTTTTCTGAACCCTTTTATTTGTTCTTTCAGAGTTTTCCTCCCATTCTCACTTTCTTTATGTGTCATTATGAAACCATTTTCCGGGGTGTAACTTTCACAAGCTTGGGTAAAATCCAAACAAAATGTATTGCAGATGTCAGCTTAAGAGGATAGAGGGTTTCTTTCCCTGTTTTCTAGCTGATGCCATTGGTTTCCTTCCTTCTCAAACARCCATGGTTTGCAGGGGATGCCCCTGAACTTCTAAATGTGTTTGCCCTTATAGTTTAATCTGGTGTGAGAGGACTCCTGGAAGCTGGACCTCTTCCAGTCATGTGTGAGTGCTGGACTTTATTGGTTCCATGAGCATTGGCCACATTGCAGACAAGGTGGGTGGTGTGCAGACAGGCATGAAATGAAGTCTTCCCTCTGGTTATTTGYTTTCTGATGTTGTTGAACAACATTCACAATGCAAAAAGAAAATAAATAAAACCCAAATCTGATTGAAAAGGTCTGGGTGTCCCTTAAAAGGGAGATGGGTGGTGCTTTCTAAGGTCCTGCTTTCAAAGGCTGTTGTGACCCAAGAATCCACAAAAATCCCAAGGTATCACTCCACCTCTTACAATCCTGAGGAATTCACACAAGTGAAGAAACTTTGTTTTCTCTCACAGGTGCAAACTGCAATGCAAGCTCAGAGTCCAAGATGAAATTTTAACTCTTGCACCAAGAACTATTTGCTCATCTTTGTGATAAATTTGTTTCACATTAATTCTAACAGTATCCAGATGGCCATAAATCAGTCTCARAATAGGAAAGTTTTTCTCAGATACAGAAATAGAATCAGTTGTTTCTTCCTAAATTTTATTTGATCCTCCTTTTTCTCAGCTGAGCCTATATTTAGCCAAATCTAGACATTATTGTCCTTCATTTCCTCTTTTCCATCACAGTTATCATTGTGCCATGTATCTGCCCAGGGGATTGTTTTATTAGGTTAGACTCTGAACAAATTTAGTGCTTTGTAGCTTTTTTTTTTCGCATTGTATTCTCAATAGCCTTTTCCTCCCAAGACTGCCCCAATATAGAGTCTGCTGAACAGATACTGCTGTTGTTCCCTTCTTTTCACAGTCCTAGTCCTCCAAGGCGGGGAGGTCTATGGAAGGGGCATAGCCATCCCCTGTAGCACTTCTGCTGTGTCACTAAATTAGGATGAGACTGTGTTTGTCTCATTGGTCCCTGCTCCCTGGTTTCAGTGCAGCAAACACACCATCAACTGATGGTGTGCAGACAAATGTTTGTGAAGAAGCCCATCTATGCACAGGTTGGACAGCTTGCTTTCCCATCCTCATTAAATCATCACCATACTGCCAGTGAACCAGAACAGCTTTTTATAGGCTTTCTGCTTAAATGGATTTTTCATCAGTAGGTAGTAATTTATTGAAGTAACTCTTTGTGGYCACATCTTGTGTGTGGCTACACCTTAGGCAAAAGAAATTCTCAGGTGAAAGACATCAAATGACTACAGCAGTACCACAAAAATCCTACATCCAGTCTTCCATCCTGGAATGGATTCCTCTGTCTGATTTCAAGGACAAAAGTGGACAGATTTACAACAATTTTGGCTTTTCTTCACATGGGTTTTGGAAGATCATTGTTTTGTTTTGTTTTTAATCAGAAGCATTTGTCGCCTCCCTCATCCTCTCATTCCCTTAATGACTAATTTCTGGCTAATCTCCTAGCAAACTTGAAAGCATTCCATCCTTTTTCCCAGAACAGAAGCTTGGGTGGTGATGCACTCTCACCCAGGCWTAACAGGACATGAAATAGCAGAGARCAGATTCCATGATTGTCAGAAGCACCACKCTTAAGATCACCTTTCCAAGCCATCATGTTCCCTAGCAAAGGCATTTCTTGCCACCATATGATGGTGAGAGCCAACAGAAACCAGAGCTTCCAAATTCACGGCCATTTATAGCCTCAATGCTCTTCTCTCCCTTTCTCTGTCTGTCAAAATACCAAAGGATCTTTTTACAAAGGCTTTTTTGAAGCAGGAGTATGAAAAGACATGAGGGAGTAGGATATAATTCCTCCTAAGACAAAACACATTCATGTCAGAGTGTTAAGAGGTCTTCACCCTGTTCACACCACCCTGCCCCAGCTCACTGCTGCTCCTGCACTGAGAGCACCCAAGAGCAACACAAAATAACATAACCAGGATGTATTGTGCTGAGGGTAAAACAAAACCAGAAGTCTCAAATGTGGTCTGATGAGGCTCTCCTGGGCTGAACTTAAAGGCAAGTCAAAACATGTCTGTATGAGAGGATGAAATTTGAGTGATGTGATTTGCTGATGTTACTGTGGAAAACAAAAGACTTATTTTGGCTGCTCCATATTATTGTGCTATTTTTGTTAGTGGRTGTTAACTAATTTAATGGTTTTTGTAATTCATGCTTCTAACTGAATATGTATCTCTGTCAGCTAGAAATCAAATGCCTTTCCAGTGTTCCAGTCAGCTTGCTTCTTTTGGAAATCCTCCATGTCTGACTATCAGTGAGTCATGGTGATAAAGAGAATGACAAATAACAGGGATGTACAAAACCCTACTCAGGAAGAGCTCAGAAGTCAGCCAGGGTTGATGAGAAAATGTGCAAACATCACAGTTAGCAAACAAATGCCCATTGTACAGCTAARGCAGCTTTGAAAGATGGGCTGGGAATCCATATCAGAGCAATCTTGAATTCATTGGCCAAGTCATTAACCAAAAGTGAGCAATGACCTGAGAACACAAGACAGGGGAGTTCCCTGAAATTCCATAGAGATGGTTGATGTTGCAAAGGGAAGAGCAGATACAGACTCCTATTCAAAACTAACAGACATCCTCTCCAGCCCCTTCAAACCCTTTGGTTTGCCCCAGACCCTTCCAGGAGCTGAACCTCCTTCTTCTATTTTTTTCCCTCCACAGGTTTGGGTGCAAGCTCTGCCTTCTGGTCAGTCCTCATCAATGCAGCTTCAGGGGTTCTGATGGCCTTTGCAGCAACTCATGTGGCATAAGTGGGAAATTCATGAAGAAACACTTTCTTTTGCTTCTTATAAAMCTAAAAATCTCTTTGGGCTGCTCACTTACAGCTCATTTCTGTAGCAAGCAGGAGCAGTCATGAGCCCAACTCMCTTCCTCCAAGCTACACCTGCTCTGCACAAAGGTAACCTAGAGGCAGCATCTGATTTACTGTCACGATTTCCTCTACCTGCTTTAAAATCTTGGTGCTGTTGGTTGGTCTGTAATTCAGCTCCCACCACCCAGCAGCAAGCACTGCCACTGTAGAGCTCACTGTGGGAGCTGAGGYATCCACAAGCCCCTTTTCCTCCTAGTTTCTTCTCTTCTTCCAGAGAAATGCCTCCTAGTTCTAGTTGTGGAAGAAGGCCAAATTTCTTATTATTTTATAATATTAAGGATTTAGGATGACACAGTGCTGCAGAGTAGGGAGGGGATAGGAGCACAAAAGTGTCTAAACAACAGTGATGCTTGCATGTTGGCATTTGGATTTAGGTGCTGACATCAACAGCAGAGGACAAGAACAGTGCTTAGGAAGGTGCAGCCCTTGGCCACAAGATCATCTGCCCATCAGATGATGCCATGGAGAACATCAGAAAATTTGTAAAATTAAAGTTGCTTGGCCAAAACCCAGATGATAAAAACTGGTGGGTATCCCAAAACATGGAGCTTTTATGTTCTCTTCAGGCACAGTTGMTATAAAGTCCAGGTTTAAGTAAGTAGGTGAGGGGCAGGGTCTTCTAAATGTGTCAGTCCCACTAACATTAACCTGGCCCTGTTTACTTGYTCCCAGGCTCCTTGCCAGAGTCAGATGGTGCTTGGTCCTGAAGTGCTGCTTCCAGGGTTATGTGCCAGCAGCTCCAGGAGCAGACAGGCTTCAGCTGCTCTTTAGGGCAAGGGAAGCTGTCAAACTGTGTTACCTGAGGCAGGATGTGAGTGTCACTCACAGCCTGGGTTACACACTCCTACCAACCCCAGGACACAATGCTGCTGTTCCCCATTTCGAGAGCAGCCACATGCAGCTGGACCAGCTTTGACATCTTTTTGACTTCCCAGCTCCAGGAAGCAATCCATGAATGGGCAAAGGTCACCAGGAAAGAAATGAATGAAAGATATTTGTCCTTGTGTTCATTAAGCTGCCATCAGCAGCAGGTGCCACTGTCCCATGTAAGTGACTGCAAAGCAAAGGTGTGCCAGAGCCTGCCACCTCTGTAGCTCCTGCTGTGGCAGTAGCAGTGCTTTTAGGAATAAATACCAGTGTGATGGGCAAGGCTCTTGGGACTCAGCTTTCACAGYTACTCATTTATTCATCTCAGTGTTTGCTTTGCTTGACTTGTTGCTACTGCCCCAATTTTCTAGCTGCAGAGTTTTCAACAGGTTTTATATCAAAGAACTGTAAGTCAGAAGTTCTGACAGATTTATTTTAGTGCAGAGCAGAGACATATCTGCAACCACAGCAGGACATCAGCTCTACCAGACACATAATTACACCCCCAGTGTTCCTCTTGCCCTCTCAGGACAAGCTTATTCCCCTCTGATCCTGAAGCAAACACTAGTTTTGCAACTGCCTGGGCCAAAGTCATGKCATGTCATTCCTGATCTGTCCCTGCTCTTCTCAGGGCAACCTTGCCATGGCCCTGCCTCRCTGCACAATATGCTTCCCTGCCTTGGAGGCACTCACAGCACCACTGAACATTAACTGAGGCTCAGGTCAGTTGAAAGCAGGTGCAAGGTCACTGGGATGCAATCCTGGGGGAATTTCACACTGCCTGCTAAAGTCCAGCAGTGTCTTGCTCAGCTGGGAGTTCTCTCTCTGCAGCTGATTATCGATGGGCACAGGTATCTTGTACCCTGCTCACAGAATCCCAATGGAAAACCAGTGTTTTCCAGTAGATAGGGACCAGCAACACAAACAGGGAAGGGGAGCCACAGAACCATTCTCCCTGTTTTGCCCTGCAACAACAGGTCTGTTACAGTCACTCAACAGGATGGACTAGGAAATTTCTGAAGGTGTTGGATATTTCCTGGAAGACCCAGTGCTGTTCCTGATTCTCCTTGATGCACAGGACCCTTGGTCAGGGTCCTGCAAGTCCCCAAGCCTGATCCCAGCTCACTCCAAAGGAATGCCCCTGCAGGGCACATGTATAATGCTATTACCTTAAGAAGGATTATGAGTGTTTCTCCTAAGCACTCTTTTTCATGCTCTGGAGTTGCCACATGCCCATCCTTGTGAGTAGCCAATAAAATAGAGGAAAATAAAATCAATTTTCTAATAACTCTGTGCAAGTTGTCACACAATTGAGCTAGGTTTGTAGTTATCTTGATTCTGCAATGGAGATAAATCCCTTATATTGTGCTGCCTCTTCTTGAGAAAAACCAACAAAGTCAGGCTTTATGGAGACTTACAAAGTTTTGTTGGTATGGATCCCAGCATACTCAAATTAAGACCTCTTGAAGTCCATGTTGAAGTACACACAGCTGGTACAAAAATTTCCCAGCCCTAATGCATGTTTCTTAGTGTACAAAGGGGGAAGCAGCTATGCAGCAATAGGGACAATCCCATCTGAAAACCCTGAACACTGTAAAAAAAGGATATGCATAGAAATTGAAATAAGAGAGGCGAGACTTTTGARAGGGTATTTATTCTAAGTGGCATTTCCCTGCTACTGCCCTGAGGCAGAGTACCCAGCAAGAGGCTGGCCTTCTTCATGGCCTTCCTCAGCCACGGGTTACTTCTGATCCTTGGACATGGAGATAGATTGTTTTTGCCTTTGAAGTACTTTGCCTGCAAGAGTAAAAAGACATGTACATCAGCCAGGAATGATGTTGTTCAGGGAGCACCTAACTTCAGGTTCTTCACCTGCTCTGCCTTGGCCCCAAGGAAATGATCATATATATTCCCTTAGGTTTGCTCTGGCTCCTCAGCAGATCCTGGTGCTTCATGCACCACATCTGAAGCTGCTATCAGGACTGACAGCCCTCTTTCTGTTCAGTTGTTGAGGGTTTATTTTAAACACAAATACTATTTATTATGGTGTTGCAGCACATTTGAGAGACTTGTGCAGCTATTCACAGGCCAGTAAAGGCTTAGGCTACTCATTTGCAAGATACCTAGGTAGACATGGGGTAAAAGGAGTCTGGAATCTGTCCAGTGAGAGTCTGGAAATTACCCAGCAACTTTTTGGGAACAAACAAGGCAGTCAAGTAACCCCTGGAATTCCTTCTGGACAGGGATTTTGCCCAATTTCAAGTGAAAACTGCTACAAGTTCATCATCATGACTCACCTGTGAAAGTTTTCAACATCCTCCACAGTCTCAGGCAAAACTCTTCCTTTAGTTTCAGGCAGAAGCAGCACCAATCCACCCGCAATCAAACCAAACACAGCTTCAAAACAGAGGCACAAAGAGCTTGTAAGCATTTATGAACCACTTGCTACTGCCASACAGAAAGGACTTGTCAATGACATTTTATTTTGCTCTTCATACAAGATGCACACCTCATGCATCTATATGCAAAACCCCCATGCTGGTGCAAAAATGGAGAACGTGGCTGCCCTGTGGAGACAGCACCAAGCCAAGTCCTCTTGTGAGTTATGCATGAACTAGGACACCTCAGACTGGACAGATCCTTCTTTAACAGAGGACAGAACTCTTTCTAGTGCTAGAGCATGTCAGGAGTCACATTCCATCTTTATGCTATTCACATAATATTAGAAAATGTATGCACAATGTATTATCTTCTAAGCAAATGATTAAATTCTCCTCTGATCATTTCTTTTATTCAGTTTGTACATGTTTGGCATGTATTTTAAACCTATTAAGTCCCTTCTAGATGTCCAGTCTGTTAAATTCTGCATATTGCCATTCAAGGTACTTTTCTATAAATACCATGCTGACCTAAAGATTCATAGAAGTGTTGCAGGCCCTGACCTGAGAGTTCAGGACACTAGTCTTCAAAACTTATCTTGCATTTATTTACCAGCCACTTTCCAAAGAGCTGGAGAAGAGCCAGTTAACAAAGTGTCCAAAGAGCTGAAGTACAACAGCCATACTTGTACTCCATTAAATACATGAATTACATTAAATTCTAGGRTTTGGCTGCTGGACAGAGACAATATAACTCATAGAAGAGCAATAAATCAGCTTTAAAACCATCAAATATTAAGCTCATCAAAAATTTTCTGAGCTCTTTGCCATCTGTCAAAACGTGTATTCGACTCTAACTTCCTTTAAAATGCAAGGAGAAATCATAGGGGCAAGGAGGACATGAGTGCATAAACAAGTTCCAGCTGGTCATAAACTAAAGGCTGAGGCCTTGTAGGGAGCAAGGGGCTTCTGCTGAGTTTGAAGCAGCTGTGTTGGTGGGTTTTCCCTCCCTTTGTATCTTGGGTCCCCCACTGCACCCTGGAAGGGGCCGGCAGGGAGGAAAGGTGGCACTTACTGAAGACAATCAGTGGCAGGTCATGCCAGATCTCTGCCAGTCTGTAGACAATGAATGGGACGATGACTCCACCAATATCACACAGAGAGGAGCAAACCATCACCCCGAGATTCCTGGTTTGGCAGCAAAGGGATTGTGTTAGTGTCTGAGTACTGCAGCTGGAAGTGGATGGATCACAGCTCTCACCCTCGCACAGGACAGATCCAGGCACTGTGTGGAACTTCAGATCCCTCACCCACCCTGGTTTTCCCAAATTTCCCCATTATTTCAGTCATGTAAGTTTCCCCTTGGCTTAAAGTACATTTCTTTTCTTTATTAAGCTACCTTTTAAAAGCATTTTAATTAATTATATGTGCTTCACCCACTTTATGTTCAACAGTACCYGTGTAGCTCTGACACATTTGAGGAGAACTTAATTTAGCATAAAGCATAGCATACACATCCACCTCAACTATCTGTTTCCAGGCCAAATGCCAACTGGGGAGAGGATGCACCCACCTGATATAAGTTGGATACAGTTCTGTGTTCACAAAGCAAACCATTTCAAAAGCCATTGTAATTCCCATTCTCCCAATGCAAGCGGTAATCACTTTTAACCAATGTAASTCTGCAGAGAAAATACATTCAACAYGTTTAAAAGCATCCCAGTGATTYAGCAGGTGTCAATTAATTCAACAGTGTTATTTTGTGGGACCTCTGATCCCCTGTCAGCTGCTGTTTTTAAGGGACCCGTATGAGTGAGGGAATGGGAACAGTGAGGACCACATGAGCAGTGGCAAAGGGACCCTCACAAAGGAGCAAGGAGGTTCCAGAGGACAGGGTGGGAAGCCCCCACAGGGCTTCCTTCAGGTGACTCACCCTCTGGGATGAGGGCAGTGGCAAGGCAGGCAGCCCCAGCCACCAGGTTGGACAGGGCCCAGGGGTAGCGGCGCCCGACACGGTCAATGGTGACGATGATGATGAAGGCAGCTGGGAACTCAACAAGTGCAGAATAGAGGAAATCCAGGTACATGTTGTCAGCAGCCATTCCCATGTGCATGATGAGCCCCTGGTAGAGGATGGAGCTAGTGAACCTGGGCAGAGAAGAGCATCCTGGATTTGTTAGGTACTAAGAGAACAGACATCTGTGTCCTGATGCAGCTTTCAAATCCCAGAGCTCCAAAACCAGCTCTCTAGCATTATTTTCTTACCAGTTGTACATCAAAATGAGCGTGTTTTTTCTTATCTGTGGTGTCCTGAAAAGGTCCACCAGTGAGGGATTCTGCTTTCCACAATCTTCCTCTTCAAATTTAATATCCTATGGAAGAGCCAGTACATAGTACATTAAMTTTCTCTGCAAGGTACTGTCATGATGCATACTTACATGCACAGGCAAACCCTGAGCTCACCTTAAAATCAGAAGGCATCTTTTTCTTATTTTTTTTAGCMATACTGCTGACAATTTTCATAGCTTTGTCATTTTTTCCTTGAGATATCAGCCACCTGGGAGACTCTGGGATGCACCTACAATGCAAGTGCATGCCATTATATAACAAAACATAAAGCCTGCCTATTCTCCTGTGAGTGGAGACTTTGCAAGGATTAAATAGAGGTAAAAGGATTTTTTTTTTTTTTATTTGGTTGGGTGGGTTTTGTGTGCTGCTTCCCACTCCTCCAGTCAGGAAAAGTAGTATATCCTGTGGCTGAGATTGGAAGAGGAAGAGCTGAGGTAGTGGCTTTAATCAGAGGAGTTTACTAAAGATAAATCAGGGGGGAGCTTTGAGTGAGAATAGTGCTCTCATCCAGCCCATTCCCCACAAACCAGCTCCTCTTAGGGAGCCATTTTTCACTTCTGTCAATACAGAAGTACTAATTAAATTAGAACTGGCTTACCAATTCAAAAATATGGAAGAAGGAAGGCAACAAATTTCTTTATATTACTCCTAACCTCTTGACCTAGCCAGACAATTTCTCAAATTCAAAGCACTCGAACCAGAATGTATTTGTTAAAAAGAGAGGAGAGAAACTAAAATGAAGGAGTAYCCAAGTGCTTTTTTTGGTTGGACCACAAAAACCTGCAACTTTTCTGTCTTAAAAGAACATGTTAACAACCTGCTACAGTTATGTTAGCATTAGACAATCTGTCAATAACCATATTTTCAGAGCAAGACAACTTGTTATGCCAAGGCATCTATTTTAATTTATGAATTGCTTAAAGAAAATAATAAATTATGCTAGTCCAATTTTCCCCCAGTGTTTTTCCAAGTGGTCTGTTTTAATACACAAGGTCGAGGTGAGGTGCACAGGCTAGGATTCCACAAGATCTCAGTTGCTGAGGGSTCCTATTTCCCTCTCCTTTTTGCTGGGAATCTCCAGAGGTGGTTCTTGCACCAAGAGGCGCGCACGCCAGAAAGGAGCAGCCAGTCTCTCTCAGCATCAAGCCTCGGGAAGCAGGAGAAGCCGTGGTTTTTTGGGTGGAGGGCAAGGGCACAACGAAAGGGCACTCACCAGTAGTAGAGCAGGAGGAAGCAGGTGGGCAGGGTGACAGTGAGCTGCAGCCAGCGCCAGTGGGGGATGGCGTAGGCGATGGCGTCGAAGAGCAGGAGCCCGACGGAGAAGGCCGCCTGGTAGAGGATCCCCACCGTCCTGCGGTACTGCGGGCCCACCACTTCTGTCACTGCCAACGTGCACAGGCACGGCTCAGTGCCCTGGCTGCCCCACACAGCACTACACACCTAGGGGCGACACTGGAGGGCCCATGCCATGGGAATGCCTTGGAGAAACCTTGGTGAGCATGGGCTTCCCCCAACTCCTCATCACCTAACCATTTTGCAGACAAAACCCTCTGGCTGGCTTTTCTGGCACCCAGGCTCCAGCAGGGAAGAAAACACTGCTGCTGGCCATGCATTGGCCCAAGACATCTGAGATCTCMGAGCAAATCAAGCATTCATCAAAGCGCACAGGTGGATTTTATTGTGAGATCCAATGCCAACACACCTAACGTCTCCAACCCAGCAACAAAGCTGAGTGTTTTGTTTCCAAAGTACAGGATTTGGGCCTGCATCTCACTCCAAGTACATAAGGAAAACCTATATCACAGGAAGGCACCAGAGCTCCCAGGTTAGGGTGGGATCACTATTCCCCTGCACTTTGCAACTCCACACCACAGCAGAGAGCAGGCATTAAGCCTTGTTGATACACAATTAAGAGTAGCTATTCCAGCAGACAGGCACAAGCACACTCAACATTTTGCATGCAGCTGTGTGACTTCAAGACAGCAAACTCTTTAAAACAAGARCAATAAGGAACTAATTAGCAGCCAAATGAACTGCTGAGTTTTRAAAGCACAGATTAGCTAATGCTGCTCAGCTGAATGATGCACACAGACATCTCAGGCTCAGCAGGACTGAGCCAGAAGCAGCTGAAGGGTGGACAAATGCCCCAGCAGAGCAGGATAAYAAGGTTGTTCTGTCCTTGTATCCTTCCCTGGACATTCAGTATTGACCACCCTTAGGGACACAAATTTAAGGGAACTTTGGGGCTGGTTCAGGATCTTTTTCATGAGAGAGTTTGAAGAGAATCCAGGAGTACAAGATGTTACAGAGAGAAAATATCAGGATAGGGCAAATCATTGTCCTGAAAAGGACTTCATGCTCTAAAATGGCTTAAAGGTCCCCAGAAGAGGGGATGGAGATTTCATATGTGCCAGGAAAAAAATATAAGAGGCCAAGCAAACATCCAGAAATACACAAGAAAGAATAATTGAGTCTTTGCAGGAGACAGTCTGTACCATAGGACAGTTGCTTTTATCTTATTTATATCAGACATCTGGATAACTGAATTAGCAAGATGCCCTCAGTGAAAGACTTAATAGAAGTTTAGGGTRCTGACTTTTACATTTTCACCACTATCACAATGAACTACACCTCTCAGAGATATTTGATAGAGCCATCTGCCATCCTAACCCAGTTAAGGTTCTATTGGTCAGCTTTTAAAATACTTTATCTGGTGCTTCAATGATTGCTTGCAGTTGGGTATTTTGGACAAGAGACTGAACTCCACTCCAGAAAAATCAGAGAAGTCCCAGGCAGCTCTACCCTGAACCAGAAAGTGGTCCTGAGGTGGCCCCAGACCCAGCCTGGCTACATAACTGTGCCTCMCCAGCAGCCACAGCTGGTGCAGGGCACTGGGAGAGACATCCACATAGGCTGACTCCTCCTTGGCCTCAGCTCAGCCCAGTGGATACACACAGGWATACAAACACCTCGTCTTTTTATCAGCAAATACGTGCTGTTCTTCAGTTATTTCTAGGTTCTGAAGCCTCTGTTTGCCCTTTAATGCTCTTTGTGTCATAAAAATGTCCCAAGTTGTCCCCACCCTCTGCCTGCTTCTTTAATGGCCTCTATCACCATCCTTGCCCAGAGAGGCTGTGTCTGYCTGGTCACCTTCCCCAGCCAGAGCCTGATGGAAGGAAGAAGAGCCATGGGGCCCAGACAGATCTGCAAAGGTGAGCTGTACCACAGGGGAAAGCCTGTTCCAAGGTAAGAGCCCTAATATACCACCAGCTGCTTGAACTTYGAAGGCTACTGTTGTTTCTCCCTAACGACAGTGCTTGAAAGCATCCTGAGAAGCCAAAGAGGGAGAAAACTCCTTAATAAAACACCATGGGAGGCGTTTTTTAAATGGCTTTTTTCCCAAGTTTTTTGAAGTTGAGTTTTGTTCCTGCATCTTCTGCAGCTAGTCTTGCTCTCCTGGGAGAAGGTCCTGAACTCACCCAGGATGTAGCCTGCAGTCCAGCAGCCCTTGCTGACCAGCCCTTGCAGGAAGCGGATGATGACTATCCACAGGTAGGTAGGCACGAAGACCAGAAGGATTCCACACACAACATTTGCAACAATTGTTGTTAAAAGGCAAAATTTACGGCCAAACCTGGATTGGAAAAATGATAGGCATGAAGCAAACCACTAGCCATGGAAGCATTTTAAACTTGTAAGAGCTTTGTGTATCTTAAAGGGAGAAAAAAAATCCAATTTTGCCATGCAAAATAGAGACTTTTTTTTTCTTTGCCCATTACTCACTTATCTGCTTTTCTATGCCATGAAAAGTTAATGTCCCAGTTGCTCAGCAATTCCACAAAAACTTTCAGGAATAAAAAGAATAGTCCCACATTTACATAYATTACATTGGGACTGAAAAATAAGTATGAGTTAATATTATGATTCTGATATTTCCACATGCATCAGATTTATAAGGGATTTATTTACCACAACCTTAACCTTTAAAACACTAGTAATGTATGGATCTACTTGTGAGTGGGCTTCATTTCACAGCTGGAGCAACTGAGAGCCTGCTGTACTWACAGTCCTAGGCAGAAGGGGGGCAAGGGGAAAATGGGCCCTCCAGGACTGGCATTTGTTTCTCTTTAACCCCAGGTGCCTGAGCCAGGGAGTCTGACTCTGCTGGGTCTGAACAGGGAGCTAGAGGGATTATCTGCCTTTTTCACAGTGACTGCTGCTGTACACATCTGGCAATCTCTGCCAAYTATTTCTAAGCTTCTCCAAAAGAAGCAAAATGTTTCCAAGCTGCAGTCACACAGATGAAGTGGGAGAGCCAAAGCAGCAGCATTTCCTGKCTTTGGTTAACACCCAAGGGCTCTGATGTGGCACAGTAGGAAGTCTGGGGTGTACAGTTCCAAAATAGTCCTCGTGGGCTCCACAGGGCTCGTGAGCAGATCTGTGCTAACCACCAGGTACCACCTAAAAGGCAGGGTACTGGCTCATGCTGCAGCTGAACATCCAGGGGATGACCTTGTTTTCAGAAGAGCAGAGATGACAGAGTTGCACAACCTTTATCTAAGTTTGGGTGCTGACCAYTGATAAAGGGAGGTCAGAGGGTTTTGCAGTCAGCCCACACGTACCTGTCTGCAATGTAGCCAATGTTTATGGAGCCAATAAAAAACCCAGCGTTCACAGAAGACTGAAAGAGATCCAACTTCCAGGAGTCYTCACACACCAGGTCAAACTAAAGGAGCAACCACAGCCAGAGACAAAAGAGTGAAATKAGGAGCTGGCTCACGATCACAACTCTCCTTCACTTCAGCTAAAGATTTAAACTTGTTTCTGGGTCAATGCCTGTTTTGTCAGCACATGGAAATCCTACTAACTTAACTAATTGTCCAGCATTAAAARCTAGAACAAGCCCTTGAGCAATTTACTGGCATTTCCCATGCATGTCTCATCTCTCTTTTCTGGAAAGAGCCTAAGTGAGTTATTAGCTGTCAAAACTGGCACCCAAACCTGTGCTGGCCCTCWTTGATCAAATCAGCATGGATCTGATGATCTTTCTGAGTTTTTCAAACAGCTTTTTTTTATGGCTGATGGTGAACATTTCTAAGCAGTTCTTGTTGCCTCATACCCTGACATGGCAGAGTAGTCCCCACAAACCACTCACTGTGATGCCCTGACTAAAAGCATCTTAGATGCCTTCAGGAGCCTGCCTTGTCCCACATCMCATGGAGCACTGGCCTCCTGGAGGAGGGTGGAAACATCTGCATGTGCCCTGAGGCCACAGCATGTTCTCTCTGCTCTTTAGYTCAACAAYRTYGTTGTAYRTGTCTGGAGAGCAGGTATTKTTTTATCCAGGGCCAAGCTTTATRCCCCATGGGTACCCACATATATTTGTCATCTAGTCTTGTCCTATCTTACTTGTAGAAATACATAAAAGCTACTGAAGAAAAAATTATTGCAAAAGCCTCTCCTAATATGACTGAGAATCCCTTCCCTTCCTCCTGGTAGCTGGGTTTAATTGAGTCTATGCATCCATAATTAACACAAAACCAAATATTTCTTCTGATGCTCTATGCGATTTCCCATGAGGACGTTCTTCCATATGTGTTCTTCCTATCCTTTGAAATAACACGGTTTACACTGCACTGTCCTTTCCTTTTCTTTTCTTAGCTATCAGAGCAGGGAACAACATAAGAGAGCCTGAGAAGTTTCACAGAAACAGTCACAACCAGGGGCTCACTGACAAAGCAGAGTTATGTGACGTATCAGGGGAAGGAAGCAGCCCATGTGCTTGGCCTTGCACCCTCTGCAGTAGGAAAGGAGAGACAACTGATGTGAGAGCATGACTGCTTAGCCCACACACACTGCAAATGCTCAACTTCCCACAACCTCAGGAGATGATGGTGGGGCATCTGGACCACAGGATCTGCTGGAGCCTTTTCCAGTGAGATGTGCCTGCTCAGCTGCTGCTGCATAGAAGGCCTGGGTCACCCTGAATTTGAAGTGTMTCCCTTCCTCACTTTCACATCACACAGCCCATAATTTGCTGAAATAAGTACACTTAGAGTGCACCCCCTTACATCTAGGGCCAATCTCTTACAAAACTATGAATGCTGAAGTTGCTAGAGCAAAAATTTTAACTGCTCCTGCATTAGACATATGGGGGAAAGAGTCCTGACCATCTCTAAACATTTGGTGAAACTTCCTATGATGAGATCAAGCTTATCATCCCAGTTTCTGGTTTATCTTTAAAGCACCTAAACTGCTAAAGTACAGCAAGTAGCTTAAGTACCACTCTCAGTTTATTCACACGCCTGAGAACACAAAAGTCATTGGCTTTTCTAGTTTATTCCTGACTCTGCTGGCTCTGAACAGGGAGCTGCTTAATTGTGAGAGGCCTCAGTTCCTTAAAAGGAATACATTTCTCCACACTGCCATTCATTTTTATTTAAAACCAAAAGACTTCAAAAGACTTCCTTCCTTCTTAAAAAAAAAAAAAAAAAAAAAGGGGGTGGGTGGGGGAAAGAAGACCTTTGCATTGGCCTGTTTCATATGCAGCACTGTTTACATACCTTCACCAATCAGACCTGTCATGTGGCAGGAATTTCATTCAGAACTGGACTTTATCTACCTGGGGATTTATTTGCTGAAATATGCATTGCTCCCCAGCTGGAGATATAAGCCTCCTGAGCAGCCAAGGGAACACTCCACAGCAAGGACAGAGGGAAGACGACTCGGAAACCCCCGAGCGCAAATTCACAGGAAGAGACAATCCCTTCTCCAGGTAAGCAGGGGCTATTTTAACACAGCCAAGGCTCCACCGACGCTCTCCCCCAACCCTCACCTTGTCTGTAACAGAGTGGACAGGGCAAAGGGGACAGTTTTTACCTCTGTGACGAGAGAGCTCCCTGGGGAGTTGTAGACCCAGCCATCCTGGCAGGGAGCGAGGGGCACGGAGCTCCCGCKGCCGCCCAGGCTGCCCAGGGGGTCGGTGCAGCTGATGCCTGTGGTGTTCCAGTCCACCTCGTACCTCCTGCAGCGGCTGCTGAAGCTGCCCCCGTGGCCATCCCACTCGGGAACCGTGTGGTTCAGCTGCTCCTCCAGGCTCCAGCYACACCGCTGGCTCAGCTCGGCCACCCCGGGGCTGGAGCAGCGATGCTCAGGGGTGAACCCAAAGAAGACGACCCCCACGTACACKGGGGGGAAGGAAGCTGACAACAAACACAGGAAAAAAAAGGTTTGCTTCTGGAACCTGTCAAATTCTCCAACGTGCTCTAAAATGTCGTCCAGGGTTGGCATTTTGGCATCAAAACCACCTCAAAAACCTCAACTAGGWCCTCTCTGCAGCACTGATATATTTAGTTGGCAGCAAAGCTACTTAAGTAACAAAGATATTTGACCAAAAGTCAAGACTAACTCTATAAATTATTAAACTACATGTTGCAAGCTCTATTTTTTAGGTTTCATTTTAAATCAGACCTTAATTCACCCACGGAGAATGTGCCTTTAACCCCTAATCAGAGTATTTACACCTTCCTGTTCTCTGGCAAAGCCCCTATAGGCCACACCACAGCCCTTCAGTTTTTGTTGGGGGTTTTGGGTTGTTTTTTTTTTAATTAGGCAAGTCAGCTCCTCAAATAATAGGCATTTTTAAGGAGCAAACATAATTAGAAAATTCCACCAACATACAAACAACACAAGTGTTTAATGCAGAACAAGTGTTTGGCACCACACGTAAGCAAAGCTTCTTTACCGGGATCTGTAAAAAATAGGTGGGTAAACTCTGAAAACAAGTGTCTGTCTATACATTGAGCCACATAGCAGTAAATGAACAGCTTTGCTGAAAACTCCTGTATCACGTGTGTCTCACCCCTCACCCCCTCTTCCATTCCCAAGGAAAACCTCTCCCCACCTTTATCAGGGAACAGTTTTCACCAGACCATATTTTTGCAGTGAAACAAAAGAGAAAAAGCATTCACTACAGAATTAAGCAGTGGAAATAGYTGTGGAAAGCCACAATACACAGCATCTATGGCCAAAACAGCTATTTTTTTTAACTACAGAAGACCTATAGGACTTTAGGTAGACTTCAYTGCAAGCACCTCAAATAAATGCAGTTGTAACAGGCTCCAGTGGTACATTGTCCTGTCTGTGGATAGATACCAGCTACTCCCAAATCTTTTGTTGACAACAGCAGCCTTC
>CADDXX010000081.1:1523013-1597330 GCA_902810485.1 Alauda arvensis
TTGCAGACCAACACTTCAAGATCATYGCCCACATCACACAGATGTGCCTTCTCCTCTCCTGCTTCATCCTCTTCTCTTTCAGGAACACGTACAGCAAGTTAACAAGGACTCCTCTCCTGGCCACCCACAGCTGTGGCACCCCTCAGCCAAGCACAGCACCACTCCAGACCTTCGCCTCTCTGGCTGCTGGAGTTCCATGTGGATTTGAGGAGGGGAACAGGGACACAAAATGCACAGCAGTCACCATGCTCAGAGCCAGCCCCCACAAACCTGCCTCAGCAGGAGGATGTGTGCAGCCAGCTGGGGCCAA
This sequence comes from Alauda arvensis, assembly GCA_902810485.1. Classification (NCBI taxonomy): domain Eukaryota; kingdom Metazoa; phylum Chordata; class Aves; order Passeriformes; family Alaudidae; genus Alauda; species Alauda arvensis. Next base: position 1,523,324 of record CADDXX010000081.1, read on the forward strand.
GGGAACTGAAGTCAAAGCCTGCCTGGGAAGTGGGTGAAGCTAAGGCATTAGGCTGCAACTCAAAAACACACCCAAAACCCCCTCACATCRCTTCTTTTCCAACAGTTTTATTTAAATAGTTGCTAATGGTGTGCAAAAGTTTCCCTTGAACTACAAAAGTTGGATCCAGATTGGGCCAGTTGTCCCCATCTCCCACCATCCTCCCTGCAGCCAGCCCAGAGGGAGCTGTGTGGGACTCTGCCAGGCAGCTGGGCTTCTTAGGGACACTTCCCAAGGAGTCATGCTGCTGACTGGCAAAGCTTCTGGCCCAGCCATTTGTACATACTCATCTGGGCCCTGCTATTCTCATAACCCTTCCCTCCATACAATTAAGTATTCTTCTGCTGAAGCTGGTTATGCACCCAGCTCTCTCTAAAGGTAAGATTCAGCCAGCCTACCTACAAATGCCTAGGTTAGAAGTGGGCAGTAGTTCCAAGACCAGGCACTGAAGTCACTCACTGCTGTCAGATACAAATTATGTAACTGATATTGCTCAGAGAGGCACCCCCAGACAGAGTAGCTCTGTTCTACCTAAGCACAGCCCAAAGGAAGAGACCATGTGATTTTACACAGGAGAAATAATTCCATGCAGTTTGTTCATGGATCAAACAACTCCAACATGCCAGCCTCGATGACCTGGGGATGGGAAGCAGAACCCTACAACATGCATTGAGAAAACTGTTGTAATGATATTATTACTAAAAATACACCATCAAGCCTCTCACTTCTCCAAGCTCTCCTAATTATAAACATGAAAAATGCTGATTTAAGTTTGAAAAGATGCAGCTTAAGCCAAACTGACTTACAGCTCTACTGGTAACAATGTCAATAATGAAAAGGAAGAAAACCAAAGTGTGATTAAAGAAAGAATACACCACCAGAGCCTACCTATATGACATGACTGAGGTATTAAACATCACAGCAGGAAAGGTTCTCACCAGGCTGGTGAGCAGCATGCAGAATAGTGTAAGAAAGATGCCAGACTTGAGATGTGGGATTTGGAATACCCACTTCATATCTTTTATTGAAATTGCTGAATACTTTATATTACACTATTTTGATTCAAAATGGAGTTTTTATAAAAAGAAACCATTGTTGAAACTGAATAAGCCAGCCAAAAGGAACAACAAAAAGTTTCAAAAAAATTCTGACCAATGCATGTTCTTTTGTACAATGCTTTGAAACCCTATCATTGTCCATAATTTTATTTAGGAAACACCTGGAGAGGAGCAAGACTGCTAGAAGAAAAACTGACTTGCATTTATTACCAGCAACATTTCAAATCAATGACCATGGCCAGGATCATAGCATATGGACTGGAAATTAAGCTATCAGAAAATATTGGCCCAAATTCATTTACTTGAAATTATAACCAGAGAGGGGCATTATGCAGACCAGGGCTCCTCTAGTCCTTGGGTTTTTCCTGGTGATGACAAACTGGGTAGTGCAGATCGTATTAGAGGAACTCTGCCTCCACATCCTTGAGAACTCTGCTTCTATGTGCAGTTGGCCTAGCCCAGCCATAAACAAAGGAGAAAAAAACAAAAAATCTTTGGGTGCTTGTCAGCTGCTTAGGCAAATACTGATGAAGCCAGTCATGTGACCAGTACCGAAAAAACAAAATACCATGCGAAGAACAGCAACCACTTCAGGCTAAAGCTATACAGAATTGTACCTTTCAGTCCACACCTCTGAACCAATGATCTGTTTAAATTAGAATGGATATTCAAATTTACAGGATAAATTAGACCAGTTCCAAAATTTACATCAAATCATCCCAACACACTAAAGTTACTTTTCCTTGTCTCACAATGGGTGAGCCCATAGAAGAATACCCTGCCGGCAGGAAGAACTTGTTACTATTAAGCAAACCTGAGTAGTGAGGATCAATAAATACAAGGAGTTAAAACCATAGTAGTCAGATAACTTGAGTCTCAGAAGCCAGGGGCTTCGTTGAGCCTTAATCCTTTCCTTTCAAAGGTTTCTCTTTTTTTAAGCAAGCATTTAACATCTATGCTGAGACTTAAAAAAACAAAAAAAAGTGCCCTGGCTACAGAGAGTCAACTAACTCAGCCAACTGGATGTCAGAAATCCAGTCATTACTGAACAGATCATTGTAAACAACCAAGAAATCTTTCTCTTCTTCCCTTTTCAATGGTTTCTTGTTAAAGGCAAAATTCAGAAAAATCTTTCAGGCTGAAGTCCTCGTATTTGGTTGGAAATGTTGTCCTGTTATATATAATCTCTCTATATATATTTGATTAGGCACAAGAGGGGTTATTAAATATTCAACAAGTCCTCATCACTATCATCATGAAACGATGCTGTATTTGTAGAGTTCTGTGCCTGCTGCTGGCCTGGCTTGGCTATTGCTTTCCTTTCCTGTCTTCCATTCAGTAAATAAGATTTGTTATCACTGCCAAAACTGTGTGGCTTCTTTTGTGGGTGCTTGCTCTTGTCTAGTCCTCTTCCTGTTTGAATCTTTACATCTGGAATGGTTAACACTTCATCCTCACTGTCCAGGTCATCCACATGGAGAGAGGTAAGGGCTTCAGATGTAACAGACTTGGTAGCAATGTGACCATTCTCCTGTCCTCCTTTTGTTCTTGCATTTGGTGCTGCGACTTCCTCCATAAGCCACTCTGTCTCATTCTCATTAGCTTCTTCTTCACTGTTTATCTGCAAGGAAAGCAAAGATGAGACTGCATCTGCCACTCTAGACTGACACACACACACTGATCTCCCCAGCTGTCAGGCCCCAAAGCACGCATGGCCTTGGTTTAAGGTAGCTGTGAGAGAGTAAACACTGGAACAGCATCACTTTTCTCTGTGCTGAAAAAGACTTTGTTCTCTTTTTACACATTTACATGTTGTTTGGCAATTTATGGACTGCTCTTTTTCCTCAACTGTATCTTCTTTTCCTATTTCACAATATATTTATATATTTATCAGCTATGTGGCTTTCCTAATGCCACACCGTATCATTTCCATGCACTAAAGGAACCAGGAATTAAGGGGGTTATTTATTTATTAATGGAAGCTTCATACTAAGAAAGCTTGACAATAAAAAAATTTGATTTTGTCACTGAATTACCTTTGTGTATTTGTAAGAAACACCAGATGATCTTCTGCAGCAGTTTGTTATCTTGTTTATTACAATTTCCCTACACAAAGGAAAGAATACTACATTAGGAACACTACATCCACTTATTAGCCCTCACTTTTCTTCACTGGATTTTTAACAACATCAACATAAAGCATGTCAACAAATGAGCTGCAAACTATCACATTTGACCCTAAACCACTCCTTCAAAATTCAATCTGGGATGATGTACATCCTCCCCCTTGCTACACCCCATGCTGACTGTTCTGAAACCCCTCTGGCCTTCATATCTAAGGGAAAACATCCCAAAAGTTGTCTGGAAAGAGAGAAACAGCAGGACTTGCACTTTTTCCTTGACACTGTTGTATGGATTTAGCCTGACTCCATGCAAGTGGAGGGATATCAAATACTAACAATATTATCATACTGGTTTCTGCTCCTTAATTAGCAGCTGCCTACAAGAGAGGCTAGACCAACCCAGCTATCCACCCCAGCCGTTTGACAGCTGATGCTGCCAACTGAAAAACAGAACCCAAATCTCTAAAGTTTACTATTTCCCTTTCATCTCTGGCAGGAAACTAAGTCCTGACAAAGAAACTTCTAAAGCCTCTTAATAATTTCTTACCTCCTCTCTTTTTTGTAGAACAGCAAGATTATGAGACATGCAGTGAGAACAACCAGGAGGACACTAAGCACAGCACCAACAGCCTGGCTTCTCCTTGAAAGACCTTTATGTATTTGGGTCTCCTCATCTGTTTGGTGCTGATTGTTTCCTGGATCATTGGTTGATCTAGAAATGTAAATTGAAAATATAAAATCTATTGATAAATTTTGTTCAACTGGATTAGAAACAGCAGATTAAAAGAAGACATGAAAACAATGATATTAATTCCACTGTGCCTCTCCAGYTTTAGGTCCAGATCAGTTTGGCAAGCTTTAATGCAGCAGTCATGTGCCAAACACTGCACACATGATCATCAATTTATCTATAAGCCTACTGCTTTTTTTAGCTTTTCCTCTTTCCCCAATCACTGTGACAAAAAATATAAAAAATCCTTTTGCTGAGAAGTGCTAACAAAAGCTGCTTTCAGAAAACAGTCAACTACTCACATTAATGGACACACAGCAGATGTGTACCAGGTAAATAAATACTGGCAATCTGCTGTCTCATGAAGGAATTCAGGGATGCCTTCCTTCTCTTCTGGATTGCAGTGGAAGAAAATGGTTGAAGACACAAACTTTGATTTATCTTTACCACATCTGGAGTCAGATGAAAATATGACATCCAAATCATCATCTACAATGAGAAGAAAAAAATATAGTTTACTACTTCCTTGAGAACAGTCTGTAAACACTAGACCCTGGGAAAAAAAGTAGCTAGCTAAAGGAAATAATTGATTATGCAGCACAAGCACAGGTGAAAACAGGAGATGAAAGTCTTCTATCTATATGCATTGTTTTTACTAAAGTCTCTCAACTTCAAGTCTTTCAGTCTTCAAGTGGCAAGCCCTAACCCCTATTAAAGCCATATTTGCAACTGAGCTTACACAGCAGGAAAAAAAAAAAAAAGAAATCTAGATTATGCTAGACTTTGGATAGCTTTACAGAAACAGATTAGCACAGATGATATGAACCAAGAACCCTGTTCTGATGCAGCAATTCAGAGTATCAAGCAATTCTGTCTGGTGAGAAGGTACTTACCATCAACATAATATTTGGCATTYCTGGCAGAGCCAACTCTCCGAATGCGCCGCTCGTTGGTTTTCACCTGGCAGATGTTTGCTCCAAAGCATTCTGGGAAACTGGAGTTCATGATACCAGAAAGTTGAATTTGATACACATATTTATCCCCATTGGTCCGTACATCACCAGAAGCTGTGTACAACCTGAGGGAACAGAGGAAAAATCTATTCTTAAGTCTAAACTCACAGGTTGGGGTTATTCCCAAGACATAAGAATGGTAACAGTGGTAAATGCTATCACTGGTGGATTCCAGAGCAAGCTGAGTGACATTTAGCATAAATATAATCCTCAGCAAGCACAGAAAGCAGATTTTTCCAGCTTGTGTGAGTGAACATGTAAGTACCTCCAACGGTTTAAGACAATATGAAGACAAAAGCATGATTCAATGGCTCATACACACTATTAACTGTGAGAACCATATGGTGTGCTCTGCAGCTATGATAAATGGCACAGTTTAACAATCTTCTCCAGAAAGGTAACTAGTTCTACCATTCTGTTGTTTTGGGGTTTGTTTGAGGTTCTTTTACTCACTTGGAATAAACATCCCCTAAAGAGAAGTTTTTCCCAGTTGCAGGATTAATGACTGTTCCATTCACCACCTCCACTTCCTGCTGCTTCACAGCACAGGCTGCACGTGTGTCCCATGTGATGTAGTAAGCACAGTTTTCTTCATCAAATCTACCAAATAAAACATAGAGCTGATGATTCCAGGAAAGAGTAACAAGTTTTTAGCATCTTGAGAAAAAGGAAAGACAATTCTAACACACATGTGACAATGCCCTCCCTAAACATCACACCTAGAGTAAGCTAAAAAAGTCAAGTAGCACTCAAAAAAAGCTACCTGAAGAATTACATTGGATTTTTCTGCAGTTTCATGATTTTTAGAAGACCTGGCTGTACCTGAACTTCCTATTGAAAATTCCAGAATTCCCACAGTGTATCAAAGGATTTTATTGATATATACATATCAGGTTGCTTTTTTGCAGCATGTTAAACCTGCCTTTTATTTAAGCAGGATTAAGAGGTACAAGCTAGTGTCCTGGTTCTGGCCACAACAGGTTAGTATTTTTGCAGCAGCCTGGAAGGGCCATGGCCAGGACCCAGAAGCTATTCCATACCAGCTCACATCATTGCTAGGGACAGGGGGAAGGACACCTTTTCTAGGGAGAAGGGGCCCCTCCTGGGCCAACACAGCATGGCAGAGGGACCCCAGTCATGTATCRCTGTCTTGTTCAAATCATTCAGCTCCTTCTTGTACCCTCTGTCATTGGTATTGTTGTTGTTACTCTTTCTTTTATCTCATTTCTGTTTCCAGTAAATTGTTGTTGTCTCAACCTGTGATCTTTGCCTTTTGTGCCTCCACTTCTCCTCTCCAGCCTTGGGAAGGGGAAAGGGAGGAACAAGCAGCATGTGGTTTCAGTGGGAGCACTGAATTAGAGAATACCATTCCTAATGACAGCTAGTCAGACTTTGCTGCCTAGTTCTTTGACTCAGAGMATTTTGATCAGTTTTCCAATTCTACAAGCAATATAGAGTTAATAATATCAAGACAAAGCAAAAAGTCCTCAAGCTTTCTTAGTATTTGTGATCATGTATATATACCTTATTCTAGAGAGCTTCTGGTCAAATACATTGTATTGAGGCAGGAACAAACCATGCTTTACTTTATTAGCTCAATCCCTTACCAACAGAAAATGTTGTTTAATAAAGAGATTTTGAACAGAGTTAAGAGTGGTTGTACTACTCTGGCTGCTGACACTGAAAACAAACAGCATCCAAGCCATTTTCAATCTAATTTGGAAGCAGAATGCTTACATTTTTTCCCAGAAATTTTAAGATAAAGACAAAATACAATGTTTATGGAAACAAACAATTGCACAAACTCCAGAAGACCGTATGCCTTGCAAGTACAGACCACAGATTATTTTAGGGACTATCCAACAGAGCATATAGTCCCTGTCCTGAGATTTAAGGGTCTACTAGAGAGGTATAAAAGAATCAGCCATGAAGATCAGTGCTATGTAAATTTATTACTCACCTCTGCAGCATCGGCATGCCAACTGTTCTTGCACATTTCAGTTCTATAATTGTTGTTACTTTCTTATTTTTCCTACATTCTTGCCCACTGGAATAACTGATATACACTGTATCACCTAGAAAAAAAATGGTGAGTAAAGGTTTTTGTAAGCAGCTGTCAGGAATTTCCTTTGCTCATTCCCTAGACTTCCTTATTTCCAGCATTCTTTTCCCCTGCATTGATGTTATATCAATTATAGTACTTCAGTAACTTGAGGCATTCACACTTGTGATCATTTAAAAAAACACAGGCAATACATGTCAGTATTTTTGTAAATGGATGGAAAATTTCCCTGAGGATCAATTTAAAAAATATTCCTTAAATTAGAAGCTTGAGTAAAGTTTAGATTTCTGGTTTTCATTCATAAGAGTGGAGCCAATTAATCATCCTTCACACACTGCTTTAACTGAAGAAGTTGGTAGATGCAAAGTAAGTCTTTTCAAACTGGATGAACAAAAATTACTTCCCCTCTCACAACTATAAAATCACAGATTGCCTGAGGCTGGAAGGGACCCCTGGAGATCATCTGGTCCAAACCCCCTGCTCATGGAGGGGTCACTTGGAGCCAGCTGTCCAGGACTATGTCCAGATAGCCTTGAATACCTCCAAGGTAGGAAACTCCACAACCTCCTTAGACAACCTGTGCCAGTGTTTGGGTATCCTGACTGTAATAAAAGGGTTTCTTGATGTTCAGACAGATAATTCATTTCTTACAGCTTCAATAACAACATTGTTTATTTGCTTCAATGTCTTCTCATGGCTTAAACGGCACATTCTGTTTTTATTTTTAAACAGAAGATTCACAGATAAAAATATTTCAAAATAAAGGCTTCAGTATCATTTAAGAACTGCTGCAGCCAGGCTGTAAGATTTAAGCCTTTAATCTCTAGCTCTCTACAGGAACAAAAAGTAACTCCACCTGTCACATTCAGCTTCTGTGTATGAACAAGTCCAAGAACTTGCACATCTCCATTGTAGCTCTTCCTGCAAATACTGGCTCTTTCAGGGCAGCCTGTGGGTCCCTCATGTACCCTCTGACAGAGGTTCACATAGTACCTATACAGAACATGGGAGACAAAGCTTCTTTAAAATTCATTTATGTTAAACTGAAGAAGTGATACACAAACTTTAGAATCTTCATGGGAAGCTAAGACAGGTTGCAAGAAACTAAATCTCAAATTAGCTGACAGAATAAAACATGCACTAAGGTTTGGCAGATCACTTCTAATTATCATTTTCAAGTAAAACACTGAGCAACAAATTAATTGATCATTTACCAGATTAGGTCACTAGTTAATTTTGACCTAGGTCCAAACTAGAAATTGGAAGAGAGTCAAGAAATGTCCTAAAATTTTTTCATTTATAAAAATATAGTACTACCCTAAATTCAGCATCTCCTCAGTTATACCAGCTTAGATATGTTAGAGCAGAGAACTGCTAGCAAGGTGGTGAGTGAAGAGTTTTGTTACCCCACAGTCTGTCATAAGTTTAGAATTAGATGCTGTCATCTTTGCCAGTTCATTTCTATTTCCTAACTGGAGAGGTCAATGACTTCCTGACATTCATATTTTCTATGCTAACACATTGAGGAATATGGGTGAAGAGCTCCAGTTAAACATCAGAAAGTAAGTTATAAATCTGAGTCAAAAGAAAGCAGCTAAGTAGAAAAGTAGCTAAGCAGTTTAAATGGAAAGCTTTTATTTGGCTTTTAGTTTAGACATATTAATCCTTTAAAAAGGATTACCAATAGAGGCAAAGGGTGAGMATGAAGAATGTGATTATTCAGTCCCTTCAGATAAAATGGGTTCCTTTCTCAGTTTTTTTAATTTATATGAAGTGTTAAGCACTGACAGTTTTAAGACACTGAGCAGGGACTMAACAGAAATACTATGCCACATTACAACTGTACTGATGAGCAAGCTGCTCCCTGTGAGTTGCCCATTACTCACGAGTTCCCATTGTGGAAAAAGATCCATGATCCTGTCAGGGAAGAGAGCATTCTCAAGTCATATGTTCTGTGTTTTTGGACAAACTTGCACTCCATTTTCTTGGGAGGACAAACAGCTTGAGTCTTCCATTCAAATGTCACAGCACAACCAAGAGTCTCACTGAGAAGGTATGGGCTCCCAATACCAGCATTTTCATCACATGTGAAGATAATGGTAGATTCCTTTCTTGCAGTTGCTGTGAGGGGAAAGATTGGAAAAAAAGAAAAAGCACCATTTTACAAGAGGCTTGCAGGCATGTATGGATTTTAGAGTAGCTAAATCTCTGTTAGCTGAGACCCTTGTACATAAAGTACAGGAAGTACTTACTGCTACTACAGAATCCCCACTTCTCATCTCCCTGGTAGTTTTCAGTCGTAGCACACCATGGCCTGTTCTTCCCTTCTGTAATACATCCCTCATAGGTCTTCCCTTTGTAYTTGAAGGGGAACACACAGAGCTCTCCCTTTTCAGTCACTGAGAAGGCAAGGTATAAATCYCATAATTGTACGCAGTAGAATAGGAGGCATATCTGTATTTGGAACCTTATTCAAAGCCTGTACTTCAATACTAAAGAAAGGACAGTGGCAGACAAGAGAGATACTGAAACATTGAATTTAAACCCAATTAGAAAACCAGAGGTAGCATGCAATTAGTTACAATCATCCCTACAGAAAAGTAGCACTGTCTCTTCAGGGAGATACATGTTGATGCTACAGATTAGTATGACACTTGTGATTTAGCAAAACTACATGTTTCTATTGCAATACGTAAAATCTATGTTGCTTCCTCCTGTCACAACAAAACCACATATTTTAAGGGGAAAATATCCTGACAAGTTTTGAACATAAAGAATGGGTCTGCTCTGATCTCACCTGGAGGGCACCGATCACCTCCTGTATATTGCAAGATGACTGTTTCATCCTGGTGGCTGTAGTCCATTCTCATTTCCTTTATGTTTCCAAAAGATGACATGCCATTTTTGGATGTCTGACACACTGCCCCATCTCTGCATTTTCCCTGGGGAAAGCCTACACTGCACACACCAATGTGGTAATTGTTGGATCCAGAAAACACCTGTACAGAAAATCAGAAGCATCAAAGTAAGTCTAGAGTCAATACTTACAAAATCACACAAGTGCTTCATAAACCAAGTCTCAGGCAGCACTTTCATCATGCAGGAGGAAAAGATAACAAATTTTGCAAGCCTGGCCTTCTTTAATATGACAAAACTGCAGATAAAGCACACAGAACCACAGATAAAACATGTTCAGCAGACCTGCCTCCTCATTAAAGAGTCTGTCAAAGATGAAGATTTCTCATTCCTTTACCCATCACTGTGTTCATTAACTTCACTCTCAAAAACATTAGAATGTTATACCCTCTATTATTATTCCCTCTGTCAGAAGCCAAACAAGTATCAGTACTGACCACAGCACATTTCAGCCTTTTCTCACACAGAATGCTTAAAAGAAACCCTTCCAGCAGTTTTAAAGTGTTGATAGCAATAAGCAATTATAAACAAATAAATGTCACACCACAAAAAGGCATTACCTCAAATGATCTTCCAGAAAGACTGGTCAGGTTAAATGTATAGTGCAGCTGTTCATCAATCACAGAGCAGCCTAAAGTTTTCACTTTATCAGGACACACAAGTGGAGTTTCCCACTCGAATACAAATGTGCAGTCAACTTTCCTTATCATCTTGGGCTTACCCTGTTACCAAAGAACACAGGAAGACACTTTTAATTTTTGGAGATTTTGTTGTTGTCTCTACACTCTCCCCCTTCCCCAAGAGTTAACTTCAGTTACTACCATGGCTAGACTTTATTGATTGTAGGACAAACATATTGTATTATAACCAGTACCAAAAAAACTTTCAAGGGAAGTGCATTCTATCTAGCTCCAGAAAACAATCAAGGTACATAAGCTTTCTTCTTAATTAGGGTTAGACTTTGATGTTCAGCTCAGTTGCAAGCAGCAAAAAGTGTGCAAGCTGTGCTTCTTGATGTCAAGAGCATTAAGAAATTTCACCAAGTTCAGGTTTAGAGAGAATTCTATTTACTTTATCATGTTTTAAACTAAAGTATTAGTATGATCTGTGTAATATTCAGAGCTGCCTCAAGTTTCAGCTCATGCCCTATGCTGATGGAAAATGGCTTCATAATCTTCAGCAAGCTCTAGTTTGACAAACCTATCTAAGTGCTTCTCTACAGTTTGCTGAAGCATAAAAACTGCAAGAAATATTAGATTCACATCACCATGCACTCAATTTAGTGTTTGGGTGTTGACACAAGATAAAAACATAAGTAACTAAATGCAAATTTTTAAAGTTGTGTGTGATTATGGAAAAAGTTACAGCACAGGGAGAACACTTCACAGTAATGCCAGTTACACTGGTTCTTATGTTAGCTTGAGGTACAAGTACAAACTTTAGGATCTAAACAAGGTACAATACAGCTTTAAGTTTAATGTCAGCAATAAGTTATCATTACATTACGTAACTTCTGTGGAATCTGATCCTTGAAATCATCAGAACCTGTTACTCTCAAGCTTAAAGTTCATGCACTCAATAAAATTTTGGCAAGAAAACAAGTATGATACTTCTTGAAACAAGTCCATCCATACATGGTAGAAACAAATCCCTGAGTTTTAAGCAAAGCTATCACTGGTTAATGCCCACTTTCCATTGCACTCCAATCTCAACATAAGTTTAACAGATGTCTTACCAGACTAGTTCCCTGGCTGCAGTGAAATACAATAAGAGAAGTATAGTTCAATCCATTGCTTAACTGACAAGGAGTGGTGCTGTTGTAAGTGATGTAAACTTCATTTGCTGCCTTATTGAACTGGGGAGGTTCAGTAACACGACCAAGATCCTACACAAACAAAAAATATGCATTAATAGAATTACAGGACACACCTTGATTCCAGATCAGCCCAGAGGTTCAGATCAGTTCAGATTCATCTGTTTGCTTTACATGGGAGCACAACTATTGCACTTTTCAGAAACTGCATTCAGTACTCAAACAATAGCCATTACATTTCAATCCTAACAAAACATAAGTTGAGCAATTCAAAACAGCTTTTGACTAAGCTTGACAAAAGCCAGGGAGTTTCTGTCTCTTAGAGATAAATTCTTCTTTACATCAATGTGCCTAATTACCAACACATCACTTAAAAATAGCATTAACAATGGAGTAAGGTCCCTACATGAATACGGAAATTCATGGAAAATAGACATAAAAAGCTGTGATTATCTTCTAGAGCTTGCAAAGAAGTCCTCAAAATCAAAAGCCTAGCTCTCTCAAAGTAATGACACAGATAAGTCAGTCAATCCTCTGAAACAGGCTTGCTATTTATGTAGCTGTCAAGTGCTTGCATGAAAGACCTAAGTGCATTTTGAAGCATACTAGCATCTAGACTGCTTCCAACTGCAACAGGCTATCAATTAAGCCACAGAATGACTAAGACATTCTGCTTCCCAGTGTCTGTATCTGGCACACAGCACTTAGGCACACAATTTTTTTTCACTACATGAAAACAATTCTCTGCAGCAATTTTTATATTTATCACTGTATTGAATCCTCTGACATCCAAAAAGATCTCTGGGGTTCAGTATAGTAGAATACTTATTCATAGGGAAAAGCAATAAAAGGGAACTTTGCAGAGGAGATTCTAATTCTGCATTTCATTTCTTTAATCCACTGTCAAGCCTCTGGTTCAAATCAGGTCTCTAGGCAAGGAAATGTTAAGGAAATGCACATTTCAGTGATTCCTGGCACAGTACTTACTATTGGTGATTCATTAACAGGAACCATGCAAACAGCTGCACCAGGTGGGCAGTTGACATCTTTGATAGGATTGAGAGGCTCACAAATGTTGATGTAGAAGTCTGGAGAAACATCTGTAATATCTTCATCCACAAATGCCTCGTAATACCCAGTGCGATGGATCAGAGGAGACAGGTCAATGATGGAACTGTCATTCATTACTGAGCACTTCACCTGCAAGAAGGTACATTTATTGCTCTTATTCTTTTATTACTTGCCTTATTAATTGACAAACATCTTATCTTTCTTGGGGCCAGAAGCATGGCTACATTTAAGTTTCAAATGTAAGTAAAGTAGCATTTATTAYAATTTTTGTTTGTATGTAGATACTAAGCAGCTACAAGCACCATGWGAAAAACCTTGATCATTTAAACATTTGTATGGAATTGAGTCCCTATCAGAAAAATACCAAGACAAAGCTCTGGCACACATATTCCAGCATACAGTCACTATGACTCCGTAAGATCAGGCCCCATGCCTTCCTCTCCTCATCTCCACCACCTCCAACAAACAAGCTGAGTCATAACAACAACATAACAGCATAATGTAATGCAAGTTGGGGGCTTGAGTACTACCTTTCCTCAGACCCAATTTTACACACTCTTAAGGTGCATAAGCCTACTGAGAGTCTAGGAGGAATTTGAGAAATCTATTCTTGTTTAGATATTGAAAAAGGAGCAACTAACAAAATTATCATTAAATTTCAGGGCAAATAATCATTGYTGCTACCTAGATATCATCACACTGAAATAGCTTGGGTCAGTCACTGTGAAAAAAGGSATCACAAGTGCACTAAAGATCACCAAATGAAATTAACAGGCTGGAAAACACAGTGGGGTTGGGTATTGTTGATTTGTATTGYAGCATGGTAGGTATTACTGAAGGGGAAACCAGAACTGTGTGTARCTGAAGGAGAGAATGTGACAGTTCCTACTGGGGAGAGAAAAACTGGAAGATGTTTCCCTAAGTGGAAGCAAGAGCTATTGTAGTATTGTAGAAACAGTGATGAGGAGGAAAAACAGCTTGCTGCGGAGAATGATGGTCACACTAGAGRTAATCAAAGCAGCAAAAAGAATGAGATTAGGCAGATTCACAAAAGAAAATATTCAGGTATTAAGAAAATATCTAAATTCATCCAACAGTTCATTTAGCCTTYTATTTCTAGTGCTGCCCTTTACTCCATGCACCCACCCTCTGCTGGTCATTTTTAAGAAGCTAAAATTACCTAAGGACTACCTCAAAGCTTTGTCTGGAGCACCAGTTCAATTGAACTGACCAGATTATGTTGTTGCAGCATGTGTTGTACATCAGAAGCAGATTTTAAATTCACACTATCAAGGTTTATTGGGTTTTGCACTGAGCCAACTGATCCTACACTTGCCTGGCCTCTAGTCACCTGCCTAGGAACAAAGGCCACCCCCATGCACAGAGATGCTATCCATCCTCAAGTCAGCCTCAGCTCTGCTGGCCTGCTGCACTGGAGCATCTTCACCAACATGACACCCCATGGCTTCCATTTGAACTGTACAGAAAAGCAGGTAGGCAGGTTCCACAAAGGGATTATTCTCAAGCATCAGAAGTTTTAACTTAGCTCAACACACAAAGCAGGTGTTTGTCAAGTATTGATCACCCCTGTTGAAAATGCCAGTGTGGAAAGCATTCAGGAACTCCTATGTGAATTTGGGTTGTGTAGTACAGGAAGAAACTTTTCCCTCAAGGAATTTAAAATATACTGCTATTATATCTAATATTATCTATATCTATACTGCTATATATCCCCTCTGAAATTTTAAGTCCCATGAGTGTTTCCTGCAAAAGTAATTCTTACCTCTTCTTCACAAGCCAAGGAAGTATGCCAAGAGAAGTAACTAGTGCATGTCTGCTCGTCAAAAGACACAAAAACAGGGCGGCTCTCAGCTCCAGCATCAGACTTGCACACAAAACTAAAATAGCTTTTATGCTTCAGTGCAGGGTCTGCAGAGCAAGGATCTCCATCTTCATAGACCAGCTTTAACACTTGATCTTCATAACTTAAAGTTTTACTCGGTTTTCCAGCATTAACTGGTTTTYGGCCACCTGTGATGCAGACAGCTAAAGCGGGGAAAAAGAAAAATTAGGAAAACAGATCGAGTCTGATGCAACTGCCCTGAAAAATTGCACCATACAACATAAACAGCAGGAAACTTAAGATTTTAGCATCATTCTAATTTTCCTAAGAAAGAATGACTTTGCCAAACCATCCCGAGTTGCCATTTAACTGAGCTGAACTGCACCGATACAAAGACCAAATATTGCCTTTATTACTTCATCAACCAGCTGACTGTACTGCACCTACACATGCTCAAGCAGCCACAGAGCAGTGTTTCATTATCACTTCTCTGAAAACCAAGCAATTAACACAAAATGTCACACAGATCATATATAATTTTATTAAGATGCCTCTTAAAAACCAAATCAATCCAGTATTTTCTTCAACTCCACAAAAATAATTTTCACAACAAGAAATATCCCTATTTTTGCATCTAAGATGCCCAAGTATTACTTCAATCTGACAGAAGAGCTAGTAAGTCAACCTGCAATTAAGCAGCTTTACAACCAGTTAATTAAGCAGAAATTTAACTTCTACTGATGTTTCTGAAGCACCCAGAATAGAACAAAAAGCTAGAAAGAGGATTGGCAAAGGTCTGAAGTGCAGACACAAAGCCCAGTGCAGATGCATTACAGCAGTGCAGCACTATCAAGTTCACTGTAGCTGGAAGACTGTAACGTCACCATTTTCACAGCATTAAAGACATGCAGTAGAAGCATCTATGTTCCTGCCCTCGTGTCAAAATAAATATGCATTTACTTCATTAGGAACTAAAGGGACTGGGACTTCAAGTGAGCCCATGTGAATGGTGCTAGGTAAAAATATATGGCCTCATTTCCTAAAAGAGTTTTAGGTTATTTTCCTAGTCAGTACAGCCATCAGCTGTTCCCTTCACTCCTTCTGCATTTGCAGTAAARCATCACATTTTACAATAAACTTGAGCATTTGTTTTGACTTTACAGTCAATGAGTACAGTACCAGAGAGGATAAGTTGCTTACCAGCTCCATTAGCACATGAACTTTTAGCTTCAGCACAAACATTCAACTCAATGATTCTGTTGTGTGAATCACTAATGGTATAGCCAGACTCYCGCTTTAATGATGTCAAATCAAAGAGATGGCCTACAGAGAGATCAGAGAACACWTTAATCTCTTTTTCAGATTCAAAATCAAGACATTTCTTTGTATTGTAAGCTTTCAGTAACTTAATTTAGTAGGAAGGTTAACCAGACCCTATTTGCCTGCTAGCTCAGAAAGGCAAACAATTACTTATTCACATTAAGAGGAAAAACTAGTTTTGAACTATCAACTATTTATGTTCCAAGGGACATTGCAGTACAAGAGATTTCTAACATTAGAAAGCTTATTAGTCACTAACCAGAGGGTGTGTCACACTGCCCTTTTCTAACAAAGTCCCTCAAGAACACAAACACAGTAGTGCTGCTTCCAGCAGCCTTCCTCCACAYACAAAATCCTGAGGCCTCCTGCTTACCTGTTGCAGGATTGGTTACCCGACAGTCATTCTGCACATTGCTCTTAAGAGGACATGCAGCAGCAGTGAACCATAAGAAGGTGTATTCACAGTCTTCAATGGCAGTTATAAGTTCTGGCTTTGATTCCTAAAGACAAAACAGTGGAAAGAGTGACATGGCTATAGAGTGATAGTGTAAGATGCCATGCTAGATTTATCCCTGCAGCATGTAGCTGAGCTCAGTTCAAACACCAGTGATGACGGATCATCATGGTCCAGTGAATTAATCCAAGGACAGAGTATTTAACTGTGATTATTTCAAATACACAACAGTACAGAATCATTATCAGGAGAAATAAAATTGAGAGGAGAGCTAAAGGTAGCCTAGGGCATTAGAAAATCCAAAAGGCAATTCAAATCTCATCAAATGGAAGAGTACTTAATGGCARGGCATACAGATATGCAAGAGTTAAGAGCTACACAGCCAATAGCATTRTTTAGTACTTGAAACACTTCCCAACCTGCACTACATTCACCTTCAAGACATAAGTAGATGATCTAAAGTTATTACAGATGACAAAATTTGTGCTAACAGAGCATGCAAAAAGGTCTCTTAAAAATTGCTCAGTATCTAAAATGCAAGTACTTATAAGTCCTCCTGCTTGCATGAACACATAAAATCCCAGCAGAAGGCACCCACTTACAATTCTGTTTGCATCACACTTGAGGCGCAATATT
The DNA here is from genome assembly GCA_902810485.1 of Alauda arvensis. Classification (NCBI taxonomy): domain Eukaryota; kingdom Metazoa; phylum Chordata; class Aves; order Passeriformes; family Alaudidae; genus Alauda; species Alauda arvensis. The sequence continues at coordinate 1,540,402 of CADDXX010000081.1, forward strand.
GTTGTTTTGTTGCGAATTTTATCTGGACACTGATCTCCATTGATGTATTTCAAGACAAAAGTGACATTTTCCCAAYGAGGACCACCAGCCACTTCCCCAAGACTGGTACACTTTGTRCCCTCAAYGAGGGAGGCAGCAGCATCAGAAGGGCAGGAACCTATACAGACAAACAAAAACTGCATTAYTACTCCAAAGGTTATTAAGACATACTTGCCTTGAATAAAAGTCCACTACTCTACTTTCAGGTATATAATGGCTGATCTACCTCCAAGCCATTGTACAAACCATACTCATTGGGGTGTATTTTCCCCAAAAATCCCAACTAGCAGCAGTGGTTTCACATCACTTAAGGTCATGCAAAAAGTAGTGGCAGCTACCACAGGGGAAGTAGACTWCTACAGAGTGGAAGGCTACAGTCTGGTCTTGCAGTGCACGAAACAGAGTCAGTCAGAAGATGCCATAGGGAAATTCTGAACTGATTATTTTAATCTTTAATAGCTATAGCAAGCTTTGGATAAGGACAGAAAAGCTAGAGTGCCAAAGTTATCAAAAGAAGAGCTGCTACTGAATCTSACCCACTAAGCAGATGGAAATCAGRTTCACAATCTACCTTKCCCTCTGGTGCTAAAATCACACCACAGTCTCCGCACGCTTTGCTTTGGGACTGATTTCACTCAGAACAGCCAGCAGCAGTCCTGTCCTACCACCTGCCTTCCCTGGCTCTAGGAAGAATACATTTGTATTTTGCACTTACGTGTGGCCCCATACGGCACTAAGGGCTTGCAGACATTAATGTAGTATTTCTGGGCAKTAGCAGATAGAGCAATGGCCTCCCAGTTCTCTCTGTGTCGTGTCAGGGATGAAAAGTCATAGAAGTTTCCTTCGCCATCCCTGTACAAAAGTTTAAAAGCATGTAAAATAATTAAGCACTTCAAAGTTGCAATTCCGAAGTTAGTTCAGTAGTTTTAATCTGATGGAAAAGACTTTTGCATCAGATGCAGTGGTCCCCAGGAACTTTCGGTTCAGTAGAGGGATTTATCACTGCACCAGCTATMCCCAAAGAAACTGCCCACATGCACACAGCTCTCAGCCAATGCAAGAGTAAGCCCAACTTTTAATTCAAGCATGTTGGCTTTCAGTGCGTGACAAGCAAACACAAAGTTACAGTGCCCTGTTTTACCTTAGGGTAGAGAGCTATAATGACGCCAGCTGTTCAAATTCTGGATCAAATATTAGYCACATTTGATCCCACATTCAATCTTAATGAGCTAATACTTGGTTGTGACAGATATAAACGACATTTTTCCTGAAGCATTGTTTGGTGGAAGTTCCAAACAGACAGYTGTAGTCTTATTTAAATCAGCTACTGTTAAATAACAACTAGACACCTGACATACTCAGCATTCAACCACCAATAAATACACACCAAAAGTTCCCTTTTAGTATTCCCCARAAGAATCTCAAAGTTAGGGGTTTTTTTCCCCAATTAAATTCATTTTCAGAAGCACRAATGGCAAAAGTTATTTAAAATATTATGCACTGGCACTGACTGCTACATTAGCTGGTCAAAACAATAGCTAAAGGGGCAGTGTTGCACTGAATTGCAAGAAGGCTGTGTTTGTCTCTTTCAACATATTAATTTTAATTTTGTGGAAACAACTTACTTGTAGGAGCACTCAGTAGATTTAACAGGTGGGCAAGCATACTGAGTATGCCATTCAAACATGTAGGTGCAGTCTGGAGTTTCCTTCAAAAATACAGGCTGAAAGAACACAATACAAAATTAATWTGCTTTCTCATTTAGACAGATGTAAACTATGAAATGTCTCAGTCGTGCTTCAGGAAGATCCAGGAACACACATGTTATCTTAGAGCCATACTACACCTCTGACCAGCTAAAAAGCATGCCTTCTCCCAAACCTGAGTTTRTCCACATGCACGCTTCTGATAAAAGGACACCCATTAGGAATTGCTGCCTCCCCCATGAAATAAGAACAACAAAAGTGATTCTAGACACCACTGTTTAAGAACAGTAAGGGAAGCACAAATACAGACAGATATTTAAAGCAAGTAACCAGCTTATTTTAGTCTAGGTATGTACTACCTGCTTTCCTGCACATTCAACCTTCTACCACTTATTTCTTACAAAGAAATAGCTGCTATTTACGGAAGAACATCYCAACTTCTCCAAGAGCTTTGGTAATGATAGACGTCTCTTAAAGGAACAACATGCACTGATCTTCCTGGGCAATGATAAAGGGATCCTCCTTTAAAAGAGTCTTCATTGTTTTGTCCCCTCACAGGACCTTTGAATTTCCTGTCTAATCTGTAAACAATTAGGCATGTTCATRTTCTTCACCCTAACCTTCCATACTTTAAAATAGAGGGCAACTCTGGAAGGCAGTATGTACAGGAAGCATGTTTTGAAACTAACCTCAGATGTAGTCTTGTCACAATAGAATAATATAGCAGTTGASCGTTCATATATTTTATGGCATTTTTCTCCACTGGTGTAATTAATCATTATTAAACCATTTTTGAAAGTCAGTTTGTCTGTATGTAAGCCTACAAGGAAAGAATTGAGAAAAGTCAACAGCTACAGTAAACACACAACTGCAGTAATGCCTCTGACAACAKGGTCACATAAACAGCAATACAATGCACAATTAAAGAATAGACAGACAGACTTCAACTTTGCTCTAAAACTTGCAACCCAGTTATTGAGGGACTACTGCAGCACAGTAAGGCTGAGCCCATTCATTATTGAGTGTCAGTAAAATGTCATGACATTTTATCTGCACATTGAGCAAAAGCAGTGAGATGCTTTATCTCATTAGATGTTCTAGATTAGCAAAAACCCTTCTTCTATCACATCCTGCTTAATCTTCCCATTCCCTAGGTTTATTTAGCCAAGTGCAGTACCTGCTATTTTTCGGAAAGCAGGATCCTTCTTCTTTACTTGACATGATGCAACGCTCTGACCCCCTGCACTGCAAGGTTCTTTTATTTCTCCACAAACTCTGAAGTAGTAGTCATACTCATCTGTACTCACTTTGATGTCTTTATTAGAAAGTGGCTTCAGRTTGAAAACGTGACCATACCTTGGATCTTTCACCTGGCAATCGCTTCCTTTAAAGAGAAGTTAAGGATTTAAAATACAACTTAAGATCTATTAGCCAAATACACTGGGGACAATTAAGGCTTACTGGACAAATAAGGCCTTAAAATTGAGTAGCCACTTGAGGGCAGCGACACTGAAGAACCATCTTAGTTCAGCAAAGCAACTCATTTCWGGAAGTCACCAATATCCAGAACTATGTGACTATATATAAATGGCACATTTCTTTTACRACTGCCACTTAAGCAAGATGCAAAAGTCACACTGTAATTCAAAAACTGCCTCAGAGTGGTCTCAAGTTGTTCTTTCAGCTGTGCTGAAGGTTAAGTACAGAATCAGAAACAAACACYAAGTCCAGAACGTGCTTAATTATCTGGAAAGAACAGCAAGGTCACAAGATCAAAGCAAAAGGCGTCTAGATGTCAGTCTTGTATCTTCATTTAACAGCTCTGAAGTCTGCTGAGTTAAGAAAATAATCAGTCATAGGAAACAGTTACTCCAGCTTACAAATCTAAAAGATGCATATAAAAGAAGGTTTAGGAAAATTCTAGTTTTGTGAGTCTCATTAGCTGATATAGTCAGTGACTTTGCTGTTGAACAAGTCCTCAGTTTTAAAGTGACCCTTTGCTCAATATTCTGAAGCTTTTTAAAAAATCATCAGATTTTTTCTGATCAAAAGATCACTTGAACATTATGCTCTTCTCAAATATCCAAGTTGGTACCAAGCTAAAGACATCCGTTTTCCTCCCTTCAAAACTACAATTCAGTCAGCAGTGTCCTGCACAGTAATTATGTGCTACAGAGCAGTGGCTTGTGAACATTCCTCATGCCATGTCAGATCACTGGCAGTTTCAATAATGTCTAGGACCATTGTGATGGATCCTTTACAGGAAGTCCAGATATTTTATAAGGAATTATCCACAATCTCCAAAACAAAGCCTGCAAAAGGCAGAGAAGATGCTACACACTCAGTCTTCCATCTAAGAGACAATCAAATACCAGAACTAGAACTTTTGATTTCTTGTTGCACATCTTGGAGTCAAATACAAACTGAGATTCCCCCACTGGCCTCTCCTCAATTGTCTAACCAGGGTCAAGTTTAGTCTTGCTTCCAGCCTTTAGTGAGGGACAGGGAATGACTTGTCAGGCATAGAGTCAACTCCATTCTCATGAAACCTGATGCTTTAATATTTACTAGCAAGTCTGTCTGTGATTTAACAAGGCAGTACAATGCTTTYTTAAAACAGCATTATTACTCTATCTTCTTTCTCTAGATAGGCAAGTACATTTACCTGTCATCCTAACTTGTACTTTTAACATTAGATAGRATTTGTAGTTAGTTTAAAGCTCAGAACAGACATTCTTCCACAAGCCAACACTTTTTACAGCAAGATTCACAGGGCAAGAAACCAACATAGTTTTATGCAAGTATTTATTACTTGTATAGTTGGATTGATACTTTAAAGCTCTAATAACTACACTTACCTTCTGCTTTGTGAACAGGACATGCTGCCAAGGTCCTCCAAACAAAGACAAACTCACAGTCATTCTCTTGCTCCAACACTGGGGATCCCTAAAAGAGCCATATGAAGGAGGCTTACTAGTAATTACACTGCAAGTCTCAAAACATACATGCCTGGCTTTTTTTTTTCCACTGCAGTTGCACAGGTTAAAGYCTCCACTATCAAATTTCAGTATTTATGTTCAGCAAAGAGCTGCTTTTGGTGGCTCACAGGATTCCATGATAGTTCACTATTGTGTTCTACAGGTTCAGTAAAGAAGACACAGCTTTGTTAGGAGACAAGGAAAAACCCAGTATGTATGGTGTTACTTTTTAGAACCAGTCTCTCCATTTTCAGAGGAGCAAACAGTCTGTTTTGGTACAAGCACTAAAATGCTCATTAAGAGCAAGTGGAACAGAAATTACCGTGGTTTGATCACACTGGAAGATGATMCGTGTGGAATAGYGCTGATTGTCTTTGCAYGTGTCTCCATTCAAGTAGAGAATGCTTAAGGAGCCATCAGTAGCAGCCTGGGGGTTTATCTGAATGACTCCAAGGTTCTTGCTTTTATCAGAGTATTTCACACAAGAGCCTATGGCACCACCTACAGGAAAAGAATTGAGTTTTAGTTCAAAGCTTTGAACTAGGGTTAAATTGATTGTAAAATAATATAACAGAGTAGCTTTAAGAGAGCTTTGAAGTAAACTGCCTCAAACTCCAGCAGAACACAACACACACATATTCATAAATACGGTTAAAAACATTGTGTACCTAAAGCCTTTGAGGAATAGAACAAGTCACTCCTGCATACTGAAATCTTTCAAATTGCACTAATTTATCTGATTCCACAGACTCATAAAAGACTACACGACAGCAAATATATTACACTGGCTAGAAATGCAGAAAAACATGGCATAAGCTTCTCATTCTGGCCTCATTCAGTTGGGAGGCTTCAACAACATTTGACCTTCTTTACTAGTTTCAGCTGGGTAGAGTTAATTTTCTTGACAGTAGAGACTATGGGGCTGTGTTTTGGACTTGTGTTGAACACAGGGTTGATAATATAGAGATTTTTTTGTTATAGCTGAGCAGGGCTCACACAGAGCCAAGGCCTTTTCTGCTTTTCCTACTGTCACATGGCAAGGGAAATACGGGGTGCACAGGAGGTTGGGAGGAGACACAGCAGGGGCAGTGACCCAAACTGTCCAAAGGGTCAGACCATATGACATCATGCTCAGTATATAAAGTGGGGGGAAGAAGGAGGAAGGAGGGACATTTGGAATGATGGTGTTTGTACTCCCAAGTCACTGTTACATTTGATGCAGCCCTGCCCTCCTGGAGATGGCTGAACACCTGGCTGCCCATGGGAAGCAGGGAATAAATGCCTTGTTTTGCTTTGTTTGTATGCCCAGTTTATGCTTTGCCCAATAAATTGTCTTTACCTGAAACCACAAGTTCTCACCTTCACCCTTCTAGTTTTCTCCCCTAGTGGTGGGGAAGTGAGCAAGCAGCTGCCTGGGGCTGATWGMTGGCTGGGGTTAAACTATGACACTTTCYTATCTTTAAAAAATAATAATAAAATCACAGATCCTGGCAAATACTGCCCTCATGGCAATTTTCCCAAATGCATTAATATATATCTCAATGCAAGAGTCCTGATAAGCATTAAGACTGCTCTCAGTTTGCACAGGTCTGTTTATTAATACTCCCGACATATGTCGCTCAGGTCCATGCTATTTCTGCCATTAAATGGACAGGGGTCATTAAATCTTACTGAAATACCCAGGGACATCATTCTGACTCTAAGTTCTTGCATCAGAAGACACAAGTTAAGAAGCATTTGGCTTACCAGGACATCCAGTCACGTAGGGCAAGGGCTTGCAGACATTCAAGAAAAAGGTTCGCTTTTTTGCTTCCTCTGAAGTGTCTATAGCAACCCATGGCTCACCCTCTTTGCTCAAGTCACTTAAGTCATACTCATTGCCAGCAGCATCTGGAAGAAATGCAATAAGCTGAGAGAACTTAATACTTGCAGCAGAATTGGATTTGAAATCACATCAGTTTCACTGATGAATACACAATTCAAAATAATTTTCAGAATCACATTAGATATGTATTAAGAGAACATACTGTTGCCATAAAAACCTCACCATGCCAAATACAGAACACAGTTCCCCTGACAGTTACTTCCCAAATGTAACTTCTCCACAATTCACAGGTGCATTTTTACAGATGTCAATACTAAATTAACTCATTTCCTTCAGAGCTGGGCTGAGCAGCATCAGCCACAATAATGATTAAGTATTTTCAAAGTAATTATCAGCTTCCTTGTGTATACTACAGTGTTTTAAATTAGCTCCTATCCCTGCTTTTTTAAGTTAAGCCTGCTTCAAGCAACTTACCTCTTCTCCCACCCTACAACTTCTACAAAGATTTTAAGTCTTACAAATATCTCCACAATAGGTATTCTTAAAGCCCTCCACTGAGCAGAAGTTTGCTGTTCAGTTAATCCCTCCAACATGGGACAGAGCCCACCTAAATTCCAGGTACTTACCTGTAACCTGACAATCTACAGGAGCAGGAGCACAAGCCAGAGCCGTGTGAAACTCAAAAAAAGCATCCTGGACTTGCAGCACGCTGTTTATCTCCTCACGAACAAACTTAAGCTCCCCAGGATATGAATCATTACAAATGAAAGTCACTTTGARCATGTCTGATGTTCCTATAAAACAAACATTTATCTACTGATAGTTCTGTTTGGAACATTTGAATTAAAGTTTGGCCTAATACTTGACTTCAACATTTTCTAACAGTTTCTTATTACTAATTGCTTCAAGGATAACACTGCCTTACTGCTTATGGGGTTTCAGCTGTAAATATGCAAGCCTTCTTTACAGAGCTATGAAAARTTGCCTAGCAGCCACCACTACTTCTACAAATAAGAGACCAAAATGCCTTGACACGTTTCAAGAACATAATTACCTTCACTGACCTCTGTTCCCTATGTTCTTTGACATACATGAAGAAACAGAAACCCTTTAAAATATCACCAGTGGTAACAGAAGCTTTTAAATTACATCACACAAAGTTTTGGGTTTGGGGGTTCTGTTTGTTTGTAAAAAGTTCAGTGTAATGACTGCAGAACAAATAATACTGATCCTATCAAAGCAGCATATGTTAAGTTCTGTTTAGTCCTCACGAAGTGAAAGAATTATGTCAGGAAGCAGTATTTGTCATCAAAATGCTTAGTAATGTTATAAAAATTGTAGAACCTCTCAATGCAAAATACGCAAGACATATTATGTATAAAAATGTCACAACTGAGAAAATAAGAGATGCACCCCAGCAGTTTGTACAGAGGACAAGCATGCTGAAGCATTTGAGGTTCCTGAATCCAGAAGCCAGTTTTCCCAAGGTCTTTTGTTGTTAAGATGCCATATTCTTTTCTATGAAGCTCAGTTTCAGTATAATTAGAGAACATCCAATATCGAAAAACTAGATACACATTTTTCATTAATTTTATATGCAAAAGAGACTTAAATTCATTAAGCAGGTGTACATGAAGTATTAGAGCACTAATTAAAAAAATTCCATACAGGAGAGTATAAGCTTTGTGAAAACTAACCTCTCAGAAATAAAAGAACTTTAGAGAGCATTATCCATGAAACTGAAGCTAAAAGCTAATACTTCACTTAGAAAAAGAATCTGAGTTCATTCTGTTTTCCTAATTTGACTATCCAATTCTCCACACAAGGAACAGTATTTTTCATTTGCAAAGGAAAAAACCCTATACTGTACTGAGTCACTTTCCTAGAGCACATGTATTACTGAAAACAGAGCCTCCTGCATTACCTTCTGCATAACTGCATTTCTTCCTAAAGTTTCCATATGAGCCAGCTTGTTTAAGCAACTAATACCAAGCCCAACAGACTTCAGTACATGAACAAAAGAAGCAATGAAGACCACTTGCACTAAGCTTTACAATACGCTGTGTATTTCCTGAACTCACCTGATTCCACACGAAGCAGACCTCTGTAGGTAAGAGTCAGAAACCCTTCACTGGACAGGTAAAGGGTTTTGTCCAATTCCAGTGGCCTCACAGGTGTCTGATTTCCTCTTTCACATGCAGCAGCTGTTTCACCATTGATTTTACCACAATATGGCAAGCGTCCACAAATGTTTAGCTGGAAGTTTTGAAAACATGTAAAKGTACATAGTATTAACTGCATCAGGAAAACAAGGTCCACATAGCCATTTCTRCATCAGTAAAACCCTTGTCAAGAACTACTTCAAACAACACAGTTGTCTTGCAGTCTGGAAATGACAGACTATAATTCAACTATAATACACTATCCTCAATCTTCAGGTTACATGGCCCACAAACTGTCCCCATTAGAAGTACAGGATGTGGTTCAGCAAGTTTATTCTTGGCTAAAGATACCACTACGATATTATCTGTGACTGTCTACRATTTCTGACACAGAGATTACATTAAAAACACTAATATGGACAGACTAAATGCTTTTCTGGGCTTTCTCTCAATTTCTTCAGAATCAGCAGATAAATTGGTAGCACACAACAGAATCCCCGTAAGGGGAAAATCACCTCAGAAAGGCAGCCTCAGAAGTGTGGCTTTATGTTAAGGTGAACCTTATATTCACCAAGAACCAGAAGTTTAATGCTTTTAAGACCATCTAAGATGAATGAAGTTATCTTTCATTCCTTCCCTCAACCACAGTGCTTTCCTGCTAACTCATACTTCCTAAGAGGACTGCGTGAAAGCTCCACTAGATCATTAAGCAAGACAAAAATGCCACAACAGTGCTCATTAACAGCAGACTATACAGTCAAAATCCTTACTGAGAAAGTCTTGCCATTGCCAGTAACTGTGTAGCCTTCCTCAGAAGCCAAGGGCTGCAGGTTGAACAGAAAGCCAGTGTTTGGATCTCGCACAGAGCACGACTGGAAAAAAAAAAAAAGACAACAAAATTACTTTCTCCTTCTGCATTTCTTCTCCTTAGATTTTACCTCTAACTTGTTTCAAGAATCAAAGAAGTGATTTAGACATATTCCTAGCATGCATACCAGACACCAGAAAACAGCTCTGGCAGTAGCTTCATTCAATTATTTTTGTTCAATTCTTTTTGTCCACTGACATCAGCCATGCCAACACATCAAAGTGTAATTTAACAGATGGCATCTATCATATTAGCTAAGAGCAAAGAAATTTTAACTGAGGGCTGTCTTCACACTAATGTGTTTCTATTGAGACCTGTAAAATAGAAGCAACTGAGTAGATTTCACTGAATACTCYGYATTGGAAGGGACCCACAAGGATCACYGAGTCCAACTCYTTAATGTATAGCTTGTMTGGGGATAGAACAGGGATCAAACCCCCAACCTTGGTGTTATTAGCACTAYACTCCAACCAACGGARTTMGCCACAGGGTTTAGTGTGAAAAAAGCAAAGTCTCATCTGATGATATGCACAAAACAAGGACAATACATATCCTTACATACAAACTCAGTTTTACTAGCAACATAGCACGGGAATGAAACATGAAATGAAGCATTTAAAAGCAAGTAAACTGTTCTCAAGAGAAAGCACCTAAATACTTTGGTCAGAAGTYAGAAGTTTCAGAAAGACTTTGAAAATAAATAAGATATCACAAGACTGTATCATGACCAACTTAAGACTTCACTTTAGCTAGTTTCCTTGAAGAGCCATTTAAACACAGCAAACAAGAGTGCCAGAAAAAAACACTGTATGTTAAGAYTACAAATTCTCACCTGAGAATCATGTTTTGTTTCCCTGATTGGGCAAGCAGCCTCAGTTTCCCATAAGAAAGTGGCCACACAATCCAGAATAGCTATAAACCGTGGGCTGCTACTCTGGAAACAGATTGCAGAGGAACATCAGAGTAAGTGAAATAGCTAATATTTGCCATGTTTGAAATTCCACCTTAAGAAAAACAGTCAAGTTCTTCTAAAAGACTTCACTACAAAGGTATACAATTCCCACCCCACTTTCCTCTCCCCTATTTATTTTGAAGGTCATCACTTCAAACCTTTGTCTAGTTGAACACTAACCATGTCACCAAGCATTAGCCAAGAACTGAATCTGACATCCAAATATTCAGATTAAATTCAATATTTAATCTAGACATGCATAACTAGATCTTGTCTCAGTCTAAGCTTTGAGGAGTTTTGGAGTATAATACATAGACCATAATTAAAAAAAAAAAAAAAAAAAAAAAAAAAAAAAAAAAAAAAAAAAAAAAAAAAAAAAAAAAAAAAAAAAAGCAAAAGTAAAGCAACAGAAGCCTGTTAGGTAAGGTAACAAGGTAACAGGAATATTAATTATATACACTTCATGTCAGTGTTTTCAGACAAAAGCAAAGCAGTTTGTAACTGCTCCATGYCACARGTTTKTCACTAYACYTTTTGGGCTAAAGRTCTTATGGGTGAGGGGAGAGTAAGACCTGCAGATTCACAAAACCAGGAAGAACAAATCCACACAAGCTTAAGTCTAATAATCCCCTCAGTCTAAACTTCAGTATGTGGARCTGTATCCTCAAAAGCTCTAYAGATTTAAGAATTTAGAATCAACARTCTATGGATAATGCAGAACCTGATCCTGAGGATACACATTACAACATTTTTCTGCTTAAGAGTATCCACAATGTTTGCAGTACTCATGTATTTTTCAAGCTAATTATATTAGTCTGAAATGTTATATTCCATGAAGGCAGTTAGTTTTTATCTAGTTCTTGTTTCTGATAAAATACTCGGACGTGTGCTTCTCTAGCATCTGCATCAGCTTTGCTTTTACATCTCTGTTTTACACCCTCAAGAAGCCTCCCTTGCCACAGATCTGCTACACACTACATATCTTCAAGTGGCTTCGTGTTATAGGGTGAGAAACCTACTATGATGAAATAACAACTGTAAGATCATTTGTCCTTACAAGAGTGCCCCTGGAACAGACAAAGTGGATGGTGGTGGTGTAAGTGGTTGTCTTTCCATCAGCATTGATGCACACGGAGCCGTTTGCGTAGGTTAGAGAAACATGTCCAGGTCTTTCAATTACTAGTTCTTTGCTGGCAACACCAAGATTGCTAATAGAGGTGACTTCAGAATAAGAAGCCTAGAAATAAAGAAAAGCATGTCAATAACTTTTAAAAAAATAGATGCAACCAAAAAGAAGATACCTACTACAATACTCTTATACACAGATTGAGAGTTTTGAAGACAACAAAGGTATAGAGATACTTCTACATTTGTCTCCCATTCTGCACTCAAGTTTCACACATTTAACAGACAACCTCAACAACCAGGTGTGGTTTCATTTTGGTTGTTTTTATTTTAAGTACAATAAGGTGCTTGTAGTACCTTAGAACACCCATCTGCATCTCCCAGGCTACACAGCTTAGCAATTTAGGGGGGTCTATGTCTTCTGCAGTAGGTGGAATTTATTGTAGAGCTCTTTAAAACAGTATGTGGAAGCCTCCAGGTGTTCTCAGCATTTACTTTAGGGATCTGCCATGCTTAGCAAAGGCTAAAGAATCTCAAACAGAAACTGAGCACTAGAAAGACAGCAGGTGCTGCTACCAAAGTCTAAAGTCATTGTCACTTCAACATAACTGCTGTTTCCTAGTTTTAAGAAACTACTTTAAGTCAATAGCAGCAACAAAGTGAAGAATATACCTCCAAAACAKCTGTCCACAGACTTCTACCCTTTTAGATTTTTTTAACAAAAAACATTTTGCATTTAGATTGACCCAATGTGCTCACTTTTTACTCCACTATCTCAAGCAGTGAAGTAATGAAGCCCTAAAGTGTCTGTACRTGTGAAGTAAGCAGCCTTGCACAACAAGAACTATTGCAACCACAGGGAGCAATAATTATCTCTCAAGTGCTGTGGTGGCAGTGACCGGCTTCAGTCACTCACATATCCCCTTTAACAGTAAGCAGGGAAAATATTCACTCTGTTTTATAGAAGGAATTAGGATGGCTTGGTGAGCCTCTTGTTCAGCGTTCCCTACAGCTGTGAGCAGCAATGAAGTCAGGCGGTGGGAAATGGGTCGATTCAGCCTGTCAGCTGTTATCACTTCCATGATAAATTGTTATACTTCAGGGAAATACAGAAGTAGAAGCCCATAACAACAATCAGCTTTTTTTTTTTTTATTTCATTTGCTTGGCAACATCTACCTAATCTTCTCCTCAGACCCAAAAATAGGTCAGGGAGGGTAGGGACAAACAAAGAATCTTTAAACAAATTTTTTCCACAGTTCAATCAAGCCTAAAGCATGACAAAATATACAGGAGGACAGCCTGTTCCTAAGGAAATGTGTATTCCTAGCAGTCTTTGAGATCCTAGCAATTCATGCAGAAGAGATGCTGTTTGTCTGCCTCTGAAACCACAAGGCATAAAATTATGAGTGTCAAACAYGACATTGGTACACTTGTAAAAATTAAAGCTCTGATCTTTGAAGAGGTAGACAGGAGCTCTACCATTCTGCTGCAGTTATGCAACCATTATGGTACACAGAATGTCCCTCTGCACAAGGAGTCAGAATTCATGTGGCTGTCTTAATCTCACTCATGTCTGCTTCAACCTCACTCATGTGGCAAAGCAGCTGTGAGCTGGGATGGARAGGGTACTCACAGAATCATGCCTATATTCCATCTGGCAGACAGACGCTCGTCGGTCACATCCTGGCACAGCAATCAGGGGCCGACACACGTTGATGTAGTACTTCTTGCGCTCACCAGGCCTGGAGTTATCCATGGCATACCAGTTTTCACCTCTCTTCTCCGACTTTGCTAATCTGAGCAGAAAGAGAAAGTTCTGCTCTAAGAACACCCATTCTTCAYAGACTCTCTCTAGCTTTCTCATTCTCAAGAAGCAGAGCAACCCTAAGGCATTCCCAACTCACCTTTCCCCTTCATTTTTAAGTGCTGCAATTAGAAAGAATACTCCTGGGATATAGAGCACAGTTGACAAGGTATTAAGTTTTTATAAGCAAAACCATCCCAAAAAGTCAGTTTACATCCTAGGAGGCAAGTCAACATACTAGAGGGATTTCAACAGACTTGCAGTCAAGACCATCACAACAGGTGAAGCTTCTGGTGCTGTCTACACAGGAAACCAACTTCAGCCAGAACTATCAGCCAGAACACCAAACTACAACAGCTAAGTTACACTGCATGTGTCACTTTCCTACCTTGACAAATCATACTGGTCCATGGTGTCACGATCCGTCACAACACATTCTAGTGGAATTTCTGGACAAGCGTGTTCAGTGTACCACCTGAAGTTGTAGGTATAGTTATCTTCTTTCTACAAATGAGCAGAAGAAAGCCTCAGAGGAGCTTTCTACACTGACAACTTTGTGACTCACAGCTGCTCCTTTATATGTCAAGCTTGTTATCTCCCCTGGGTTTTGGGATATACCTTCTCAGACTGATTTGTGTTGGTCTGTCCTGTTATAGATCTTGTCATTGCCTGTGTCACCAAAAATGTTCTTGCCAAAAAAACCTGCTCTGGTTCTGTTAGACTGCTGTCTGCTGTGTACACAGTCCTACCATTTGTTAGTTCTCAGCCAGTTTGGGTTTTTTTTCCTGCTAKAAATACAAAATGATCAAAAGCACTAATAATTACACGGCCCAGGGCCTAGAGAAGAGTGAATAAGAATCTGGATCCAGGTAAACAGCTTACTGTTCACTGGTCAAGGAAAGCTTTATGGCTGCAAATACACCAAGAGAAATAACTAYTTCTTTTAATATGCTTTATGGATACTGGATATTTCCACACATAACACTCTGCTCGTGCTGAGCTAGTAGCTATTACCAGTATTTTAGGATGGAGATCCTTCCTTTCTTCATACAGAGCTTCTTACCTGATACTCAGGCTGACCTATTCCAGCGCCATGGTCACACAGGAAAGTGATAAGGGTAGAGCGCTGTGTTTTGTTCTCATTGTTGTATGCTGTACCATTTTTGTAGGTCAGCTGAATCAGGCCATCATAATAGGAAAGTTTGGAACTGGGCAGTCCAAGACTCCAAGACTGATCCTCACTAGCAAAGAAAAAGTGAGTTTTGAGAGTGAACAGAATGCAAAATTAATTGTCTCTAAAAGAAGTCTTACAAATAGTAACMACATAAGTTTATACAAGACATAACAAGACATAATTAAATAAGGTTGATTAGACCTCCGTGAGCTGCGATAAAAAGAATGCTGCCAAAAGGAAACTTAAAACATGAACAGATGTCCTCCTTTGAAAAGGAAAGTTACATATTGCTTAGATATCTAAAAAAAATTAATACTCCCTTCTCTAAAAAGGTGACAATACCATCAATTTCTCATTCTCCAAAGCAGAAGTCAAACTGCAGACACTCTCATCTTGGGGTCAAACTGGCCTCATCCAATTACATACAGGCAGTGAGGACCTAGAACTGCACAACAGCTCACTGCTAAGTATCAGCTTTGGTTCAGGAGTGTTTCTTCACTCTGATTTAACATTGACTCTACCAGACCTAGCTTGATCATCTTCCTCTGAAGAACATTTTTAGGGTCTGCAGTGAGCTGTCCTAGGCTAGAGAGTAACTCAGAGCCAGCTCAAGTACAGCTGCAAGTGCTTGCACTATACCCCATCTCTAGCAGCAGGATGACCTGGAACCTGAAATGCACAGACACTTCCTCAGACACAGTTTGTAGGAGGCAAAAGCAACAATGCTGTCAGAGTAGCAGTACACACTGGGGCCATACCTGCAACAGCCCATTTCATAAGGGAGAGCATAAAATTGTTAAGGTTGGAGAAGACCTCCCAGATCAAGTCCAATCATCCATGTAGCACCACCACCAAATCTTTACCACTGAACCATGTCCCCAAGCCCATATCCACACATTTTTTTAACACTTCCAGGGATGGCAATTCCACCACTTCCTTGGGCAGCCTGCTTCAATGCTTGACAACCCTTTCCATGAAGAAACTTTTCCTACTATCTAATCTAAACCTCCACTGGCACAACCTGAGGCTATATGGTACAACATCCAAGCTCTAGGCTTCACCTCCACCTAAGGCAGGCTCTGCTCATTCTAAGTGCAGCAAGCTCACATTCTTTAGGCTAGCTCTTGGAATACAGCTGACCTTCAGTCTCTGGAYTGTAGGTTGCCTTAATACAGCTGCAGCAGGTAATCTAGCATTTACAGTCCCTGTGGATAATAAAGGGATAGCAATGGGCACATTCCATCTCACAAGTTGGCTGTAAGGAAGATTGCATACATGTACATTTGGCTTGAAACAGCTGACAGTGTAATTACTGCAAATTATATGYTAATTACCTGACTCTATTACAGGCAGCCCAGTAATTACTTTACATGCAAATTGTTAATTGTTGCACACAGAAAACAACACACCATGCAACAAGATACCTTCTCTTACAGACAACAGAATTAGTTACTCACCTTTGCGTTACTTGGCAAGCTGCTGATTTTGGGCCACACAGGTTATCAGGCAGGCTGCCACAGACACTTATGTAAAATAAGTAATCCGCAGTATTAACTGTATAGTAACTTTTTGCCTTGGCCAGAGGTGATAAATCAAAAGAGAATCCTAATCAGAAAAGAATAAGCTTTATCAGTTCAATTTTGTCCTGATATCTCTCATAGGTTTTGATTCAGTCAGACATATGGMTAGTTCACCTCCCCTTGAGTAAATCATCTTCTACGTAATTACTGTTCCAGAAACAAAATGGGCAAAGCATAGTTTCTTGTACAGAGAGATTTACTTCAGTAAAATATACATTACATCTATTTTACTACATTCACTAGAGGAGTATTAAGCTCATGCTGTTCTGATCTTCCATATGCATGTACTTGAAACTATGGGTGCTTAGCATTAGGTTGAATTCACTTTGCTCTTGAGTATCGTAAGGACGTACTTGTTGTGGCATAAATTCTATCCCTAATGACCTTCTGATTTGCTGATCAGAAACACATACCTGCCTGAGGATCAGACACCTGACAGTCATCTCCTTCAGTTTTAGACAGGACACAGGCAGCAGCAGTGTACCAGTCAAATTCGTATGAACACTCACGCTCAGCCATCAAGATTGGAGCACTTTCTAGATCACCTGGTATCACAAGAGCAACATGTCAGGTATACAGACAGCCAGGCTGCCAACAGGAACTAGGAATCCACACTAAGAAACTAATTTCTCCTCAAAAGCAGACCAAAGTAACTGTTAAAGCACCTCTTCTTTGAAAATGGAACGAAAATTATTTTTCACAAAGCATTTACATCCTCCTSCCCAAAATAAAAGTTCACCTCAGAAGTAAAGGTGCAGGGTTCAATCTGCTCCTGAGAACTATCACAGTATTTGAAGAAATGTCTACTTTGATACACAAAACTAGTGCTTTATTACAAAACAATAGCTGTATTAGCAAATGGTGCATAATCTGATCCCAAGAGCCAGCACACTTAGAAGTTTCAATTTCCTCAGGCCGAGGTAGAGGAACACAGGTTTTCTATTTTCCTGGGAGACAGTTAACTAGCAGGCTATTATAATAAACATGAACAATATTAACTTCTGCAAATGTTTCTGCTTTTCATAAACTGCCAGCAGTTTAGCTACAAACCATATTTATTGGAAAAGAAGGCTGAAGTATCAGATCTCTGTTCAGAACTACTGTTTCCCATCAAGACAATTTAGAGAAAGAAAGTGCTTCCTATAGCTTCCAGATATTTGTGGAGTTTTAAACACTTTAGCATATTTTAATCATGTTTGGAAGAATCTTTCAAGACACTTACTTCAAGAGTTTTTAAAGACTACTTGCAAAAAAGCTAAACAGAACTAAATTCCTGCAATTACATTACCATCATCCTAAGAAACAAACCCAAATACTTCAAGCTTTTACACAGAAAGAGAGAACACAAAAGCACATGCTAATATTTAGCACTCATGTCTGGGCTTATTAGGAGACGTTCGGTTTTTAACTGGATCAATGAACAGGGTGTGGATGTTCTCACCTGGTCTGCATATTAGAGTGATGACTGTTTGGATTTTTTCTTTTTTGTTAGAAGGACAGCTGTCTCCATTTGAATAGATAAGTTGAATGTTTTCTCCAACCTTTTTAGGTGAAGATACAAATGTTCCAAGATTTTTACTGTTGTTTYGCTTATCTGTAAAGACAGTAAATACAGAACTTTTGTTTCTCTGAAAAGAAGTGAAGCTTCTGTTAGATACTAAGACTTTCCACTTGTCTAATTAATGAGAAAGCATCATTAGGAGTTTAAGTTTACCTTGCCAAACCATGCTACAAAGCCTATGGTTCTTCAGTTAGAAAAAGCTGCTTGAATTCTTTCTTCAAGCACCTCTGAGATCACATGAGAAATATGCTCCTAACTTCTGTTTCCTCGAATAAATGAAGGCACTCAGGACAACCAAACTCATTTGCACAGGAAGTGCCAAGCCTTCAGAGGCTTAAAAAAAAAACAATGAACCAAAAAAACTCCAGAAACACCACCAACAAAAACCCCTGACTCACCTACAGAGCAAACAGCAGCATCATCAGAACAGCTGAAAGCTCCTCCTCTCTTCCACACTTTATGGCATACATTGATGTAGTAATGTTTCCTTCCAACCTCTGAAAAGCTACTGTCCACAGCTTCCCAGTTCTGGGCTGACTCTGAAATATAAAGGGTTATTAAGAACAAGTCATCTGGCTAAATTGTTTCAGCATCTCCACGCCAAAACGTCTTTATTATAGAGTACCCCACATCTGTGTGATGACCTCTCCTTCAGAGCATCCCCARCACACAGATGCCCTGATTTCAGCTCCTTTCTCCCACTAGTTGAGATTACCACCTGCATCTGTCCCATGAAGCCATAGCTGCCAAATCCTGCCATTTTTGGATGGGTCCAAAGGTATCCCCTTTGCACAAGCCACCTGGGGGAAGCTGCTGAGCCAAGGTGGATCCTGACTGGCACAGGTTGTCCAGAGATGATGGACGCCCCCTCCATGAAGTATTCAAGGCCAGCCTGGATGGGGCTTAGAACAAACTGGTCTAGTGGAAGGTGCCCACAACAGAGGAGTCAGGCTGGATGACCTTTAATGGTCCCTTCCAACCCAAAATGTGATTCTGTGACTTAAAACCACTGATGATGGCAGCAACCAAGGCAGTCATGGACATAGCAACTTTCATAAGGTGCTCAGTCTGTTTGGAATGAGGGAAATGACACCAGCATTCCAGAAATTCACTAAGAATAACAAAAGCTGACTAATATTCAGCTATAGAATCACACTGGAGATGGCATGTGAACTCAGGACTGTAACAGTGACTGAAAGCTAGATTCTATTGCCATACCTGTACTGCGGATAAGAGGTGACAAGTCATAGTGTTTTCTCTTGTCAGTAACTCTGCAAAGGAGATCTTTTTTCTCTTCAACACAYGCATATTTTGTATCCCAAGTAAAAAAATAGGTGCAGTCAACTTCACCGGTGAATACTGGATTTCCTTTACCATCATTACCTTAAACAAGGAAAACAGATGAACAGATATGAGGTTTCTAGTGGGGGAAGGGGAAAAAAGCAAGGAGACTTGAGGACTAYGCAATGAGCAAGGAAGACAAAAAGTCCTTTTGCTGCAGAGGACTTGAGTTACTGATTTTTTTACTATTGGCTAAGGAAAAAAGGCTCTTTTATACTTCCATCTTCTCAATCATCAGCATAAATTTAGACTAGCAGTGCTACTGCAAAGCACATCCTGCCAGCCATCGAAATTACTGCTTAATGTGACAATATTTATGTCTGGTGCTAGCTGTGGCTCAAAGCATTCATTTGAGCATAAGGTCTACCAGCAAGCACAAGAGTCAAACCCTGAGCAGAGCTGTCACAGCTGGTTAAACTCACTTGCTGTCTCATTGCACTCAAAGTTGATGACGGTCATTCTCTGAAAGCCGGAACTACACGCATCCCCATTTGGGTAAATTAAAGTGAGATCCCCATCGGAGTACCTGAGTAAGAAGTCAGTTTTAGACAGAAATGTGGGGTCAGACAATCACACAGTGTTCTTCACATAACAGAAGTCACATTCTTGTTCATTTATTAATTGTCTCGCTCCAAGGGAAAACAAATGCTAGCTCAACATCAATACTGACATTTCTACAGCAACAAAGGCTTTCATCCATTGATTTTTTTGATCACTTTTCATTAATTTATAGAGATTAAAGAATGCTCTAAAGCTCCCCTAGGTATGATGAAATAGCTATTCCCACTAGTTTATTGTGTGGCTGTTTCTGCAAGAGGAGGAAGTCATAGTTCCTAGAAGATCACTGCAACAAACCAGTCACAGACAAAATGGAAGACCATATCTACATGAATTAACCCCTGCTTTACGATCTCATGCAAACTATTGTCCCTATATGCCACTTGGAAATCACCTGCTTCTGATACTGCTTTACATGTAAAACATGCAAAAAAGGAGGACAACAGACAATGCAGCACAATCTGCAATTGGGACAACAAAGTCAGTGGAAGTCTTCCAGTCTAGACAACAGCCTCTGCCAACCTCACTGGCAACCTTGTTYTCTATTGCTATCCTGATACACTATAATAGTCTTTCTACCAAAAAAGTGAGCAAAATGCTTGCATTTTGTATCAATTGTTGATTACATGATAAGTAAATTACCCACCTTAGGGTTTGGTTCACATATCTTCCGGCCACTTTCTGCTGGTTACTTGAAAGTTTTACTTGGCAAGATGAAATGTATCCTGTATCATCCTTGCAGTTACCTGCAGTGGTTTTCCCACATACATTCAAGTAATAGCAATACTCCTCTTTTTCATCTTTGGCTGAATATGGTGTGACATATTCTGAATGAATAAAAACCAAAGAAGTATTTTAACACACATCAAGACCGACATGAAATTCCAAGAATCAACAGAGGACATTTTTTCTGTCCCTAAATAAGGAAATGCAAAACTGGCTAGTGAAAACCACAAAACAAACAAACAAACAAACCCTGAATTTACCTGAAAACTGATTAAGAGGATTTAAGTCAATGGAGATATCATGCTGCTCATTAGTCAGACGACAGTTCTTACTCTCCAGGTAATCCCTGTGACAGGCATACTCAGTAACCCACTCAATTTCATACCGGCAGTTGGTTTTGGCTGTAAGTCTGGGACCTGCACTCTAAAACAGAAGTGAACAGAATTTAAATTATAAGTAGACTTACTTGAAATATAATCTTTAAAGCAACAGTATCACGGTCCATTAAGATTAGTAACAACTACATCACCTCTAAATCACTTAAAATGTGTAAACATTGTTTCCAGCCTCTCAGAAAAAGGTGTTGAGAAGAAATAAAACAGATCTTATAAATGATGTGGCAAACCATTACAAGTCTAAGCAGAAGTAAAGCACCAGATATTAGCAGAAGAACAGCAGAAGTAATAGTTATCTTAAAAGTACTTTTCCTTAATGTGCTGGAAAAAGTAAAGCTGTGAACCCAARTGGTGCAAGCTTGGATTGTTTGCCTCTGATAAGTCCTCAATGCAGGGAATAGAGGTCAAATGTTCTCTGAAGGCAAAGCAGACTTTTAGACATTGGTGTTTTAGCAATTTTGATTCCCTGTGTCCAAATCAACATATAGACATTTGAAAACTCTTTAGTCAACACTTCTGTCAGATGAGTTTTCTGTAGTGATATATTTTTGCACATCCAGGAGAAGCAGTAGTCTTGGTTTTCCTTACTTTCAAGTGAAACATTAGAAATTCAAATTGTTTCATAAATCTGTATTTCTGCCATCCACTGGAACAACTGGCAAATACACATGTATCAGGTAAGTTAGAGGYACAAGTATCATCAGTTATAATACTCAYACTACAAGAGTGCCAAGCAAGATAGTACAAWGTGACAGTAGACAAAAGCTGGACTTGTTTCTGCAGCAATGAGACTGAAGTGTGRTACCTATCTAGGTCAGATGAGGGACTAAACATTAAGCCAAGCATTAGCCAGACAAGAGTTCCCTCTTCACTAACTTGCAATGARAAGCATCACTATATGAAATGGYAGATCATTAGCAATTGCCCAAATCAAGGAGTGTAGGTTGCTGAAATTACCCAGCATCACATTGACGTGACTGTCACACTGCTTTCGAGTTAGGCTAAAACAGTGTTGCATAAAACTGAGTTGCTGCTGAACACTAGGGATTTTACTTAAAAAGAATTAATGAGCCTGCTTARTAAGTGACAGACTCTTGCCATGCAATGGCACTTACTAGCTACCTTTTTTCCCCTGAGGAAGAACAGATTAATAAAGAAACCAAGTAACAGRCAACACCTATAAGCACATCAGCCTGACTAACAGGAAGAGTGCTCATTGGCAAGTAAAACTCAGTGCCAAGATGCCAAGGACTAACTCTACATTAAGCCCATCCTATGCTTAGAGAAAAGCCTTGAACCTGTAAAGGGAAACCAAATTCACCAAAACAAGAGACAACACACTCCTGGGGAAATTTTATTCAAGTTCTTGTTATTTCTTAAGTTCAAGAAGCCTTTAAGAGTAAATTTATGTCTTCACAAGCTACAAGCCAGGAATACTTGTGCTTTCTTCAGGTCTGAATAAAAATGAAAGATAGTGCACACAAAAGTTAAAGACCAACCAGTTAACACAAAGTGAAATATTGAAGTTACCTCTTCTCCCCTCTTTGATGGGCAAACAAAAGTGATTGTAACTGCTGGATTGTGGCCTAGGCAGAAGCCTGGCCTTTCTTCATCATGCTTGTATTGTCTCTCATAACTCAACACAAGCCTAGAAATAGAAAACAACAAACCAAAAAGATAATTAAGACACTGCACTGTACAGAAGAAGGATATTCTTGAAACACTCAGTCTTTGCTAAACACTCAGGCAGAATATACTCAGATAGCCCTGCTCCTGAAAGCAACTTTTATGGAGAGCCTCGTTCCTTTAATCTTAAGTTATTTTGCTGGGACTATTTTAATTTTATTTCTAATTAACTCTAATACTGGTACCCTACTTAAGACTATGCTCTGAATGCCTTGTGACTCATATTGTTGCAAGAATTTAGCTGATAATCACAGGAACACAGGAAAATTAGAGTTTTGCTCTCAGAACTACTGCTGGAGAGCAGATGTGGCAAATGTTCTTGCAACTTYTGAAAGCAATACCCACYCAGGTACCCACTCACATTCCTGTACTTTATCATCTCTCTACATATAAACTCTTTCCATTCTGAGCCCAGAATTAAAAYCAAAATGAACTCATTGGCAAATTGACAGGAGCAAGGCAACTGGGTCAGATCAGGTGAGGCAGGAGTAGGAGAATAAAACAYGGTAATTATCTGACAGGGAGAGACAAATAGCAAGATGACTTGGATGAGAGAACAGGAAGATCACAACTTCCAGCTATGCACTATTATCCTATGCAGTTTAAAAGGCATAAGACAACAGCTCCCAGGGCAGTGACATTCTGGTTTCAGATGAGCCACACCTCTAAGCTGGCCTCTGTACCTTGGTACACAGATATGCAATCACCTCGCTTCTTCCCAGGTCACCCTAGCCTGATGGAACACATACAGTGAATATTCCTGAAGCACCAAAGAGCTCTTCAATCCTAGCAGGGGAAAGCTTGCTTGCCTAGCACTTTTCTAGAGTACTAATAGTYGCACTTCAATATGAGAATAACCTTGTGCTTCCTCAGATGTAAGCTACTGCCTTGGTACAGAACACCTCAGTCACTTGTTTCATGCTGGGGATAAGCCCTGCAACAAAGGACTAACAATTTCATTTGTAAACTGAAATGAARCCCTCCACTTCACCAGATAGGTCAGATCCTCCCTGTTATTAATTTATTCTGCTTGTTTTCTTCAGCTGGCATCTGAAATAAGGAGAGTACTGCAGAAATCAATGCGAGTGCTACTGATGCTACAGACAAGGCAAGCAGGTTCAGATGATCTGAAGCTGAGAAATATCAGCACGTTAAGTAAGTTCCCTGAGCCATAGCAATTTGTCTGGGCAACATTTTAATATGGTTTTCTGTTTGTTTATGGTTTTCTTCTGTTGGTGCTAGAGTTTTTGGTGGTGGGGTGCTTTTTAGGGGGCTTTTTGGTTGGTTCATTCTTTTTATTTGTTGGAGGGGGTATTTTGTTGTTTTGTTGGCTTGGGTTTTTTTATGTCAAGCTATACTTACAACATAGAAGGCAGTAAACAGGAGCATCATCAAGAAAAGTTTCTTGTAATTCCAGCTCTACCACCACAAGGAACACTTAAGTCTCGCACTACTTATCTATTTCTTTTGTTAAAAACTCATTAATGAAAAAAAGAAAAAAAAGAAAAAAGAAAAAAGAAAAAACCACAGAAAGGCAACATCTGGTCCTATTCTCAACTTTTGAAGTACTGCTGTGAGCCAAAAGCAGTGCACAAACCCACAGTGAGCCAAATGCATTTACCCTGTGGGCCTCAGACAGCAGGCACACAGGACCAAATCTTACTGCACTGCTCATGGGCCAAGAGCACCAATCACCCCCTGCTGCTAAGAGTTCTGCAATTCTGCTAAAAGAAGTCTCTCACAACAAAGGAGAAAATTTGATCTGTTACAGCAGCACCACARAACACCTGACAGACTGCTCTGACAGTATTTTTGAATAGTTTTCTGCTAATGCTTCAACACTGACGAGTTATTAATGTTAGGTTTTAGGAGACTCATGTGTTACCAAGAGTGCTGTTTCCAGGCCAGATGACTGAGGTGCCCACAGAAGCACTGATTACCACAAAAATCACATACCTGTCTTTGTCCTGAAGCTTCAGCTGCTCCTCTGGACGGCCAACATCGTATGCCAGACCATCATGTAACAAGCAAGCAGCACTGCCAGCAGGGCACTTTCTGGTCTCTCCACTTGAACTTCCTGATTATAGCACATAGAAAAGAAGTTATAGGACTCAGTTTCTAAGCCCTGCTCTACCTGAARTTTTTTGCTATTTTATCTGTGGGTTCTTCTAAAAATAGTTCTAAAAAGCAGGCTACATTAGAATGTGACACTGGCAAGACAAATCCTGGAGTGCTTGTGTTAATTCGGGCTGCCCTAGTTGGGGACAGCAAATTCATCTTTCCTGACAAAGCAGCTGCAGCTAGTTACTAGTACAGCTGCTGGATACAYAGGGCTTTGAAAACTTCTGGAAGTGTGCCAAGTATTTCTTTTTTTCCCCACAAACAAGAAACGGGTTTCCCCACAAACAAAAAACCTCCTTACAGGAAAGGTTTTATCCCCTTTGTTTCTTATTAACCAGCCATCAGCAAAAAGTTTTATAGTAGTGAGGTGTTTAAAAGAACAGACCTCTCACTAAAACTAGAAGTAYTAAACCCTTAACAGGGGCACAAGCCTCCTATTTAACTGCAGAGTAAAAATCRCAGTGGGAATATAGAGCTAAACTAACCTTTTCAGCAAGTTTCAAATACCTAATTTTTGCTGGTTTAGTTCATATTTATAGCTCTCAACTGAGAGGAAAGTGCTAGCTATGCACCAGTACTTAGGCAAGCACCTAAACAGTATTTTACATGCACCTCAGGACATTCATCAGGAACTGGGCAACAACCTGGAGTCCAAAGGAATTCATTTAGAGCACATGAAGCCCTGTGACAACAACAYTGGTCCTATTTGGCAGCAAATAAACACAGATACAAGACAAGCTGCACTCTCCCACTTAGAAAATATGGCTTAAACTGTACTAACAGGACTTGCACATCCAGAAGGGGCATATCTCTGAACACCTCAATACTTGGGAGAATAGGGARTTTGAAATAATTCTCTAAGTCTTGAAATACTGATCTTCTGATATAGGACAACTTTAATGGAGACAATATCAAARAACCACACTACAAGAAATTTACACACTGACAGCTGACACAAGCAACCATTCATACCTATGTCCCTGCAGACATTTATGAACAGGGAATCATCATCAGAATCATCCACCAAGTAGTGTCCTGAAACTTGGATGAGAGGATTCARGTCATGTTTCTTGAGATCTCCATCAAACACATAGCAAGGGACCTAGAGCAACAACAAAAAAATTATGCATAAAAAAACCCTGCTACACAAGTAGGGGGAAGTTATGAAYAGGCATATATGAAGCCCAGTTAGTATGTGGAGAAGTTTTTTTACTTCTGGAAGCTCAAAGCTAGACATGCTGASTAAAATGGGGCATCCAAAGTCAGACTCTTTTGCTCCAGCTTTGAAGAGTTTTACTATAAACAACCACCCAATGCACAGAAAAGGTTYAAGATTTATTTAAAATTCTCAGCTCCACCAAATTCCAACATTTATGTTTTATATACCTATGAAAAACATAGATTTATGGAGGTGGTTTGGATTAATTTGGGGTGGGGACAGGTAATTAGAGTAAAACTGTCATGTTTGTGAAAAGTAACTTCTGCATGGATAGTACATAGATTACCTCTTTCACAGGTTTAAACAAGTCTTTCTTGCAAGCCACAAAGGTCCTCCATTCAAAATAATGCACACACTCTGTTGCTGTTACAAATTCAGGGGTACCCTATTTAAGAAAAAATAATGCTTTGAAAAACAGACTGGTTTTATTTCACATCTGTAGATATTAAGAAGTTTATTCAAGAGATTAAGAAAAACAGAATACAGCACATCACAGAASAAGGGCATACAGTTTCTTAATGGCACTTGTAAACAAGTTTGTTATGTAACAGCTTTGTTGGTCAACTCAGGAAGACGCAGGATGCCAAATCCTTAGTCTGCCTATGCACCAATACTCAACATGTGCCAGTCSTAATATGCAATAACTGTATTTCATTTTTCAGAAGTGCTCACTATGCCAACTGATAATGACAGAAGCAYCAGCCRTATCTGCTAACTAGAAAGRAAGAYGCCAATAGAAATGCATATAAATAKGTTAACACAGTGAGGCAATGCATGKTTTATCAGTTCCCTTTTATCCTACAGAAGTAACTTATTAGCAGCCTCTGCTGCTACACAGAAAGAATATCCCTGACCTTAGTTGCCTATTTTATAGGCTCATGTTATCAACATTTGCATATATTTCAAGAGGGGAGTTTTACCATGGTTCAGAATTGGATGTTCAACTGAATGTCTCCCAGTGAAAACACAATTTCTCAGTTTGCCTTTCATCACGTTAGCTAGAAGCAGTTTAGCATACTTAAACTGATTCCCTCTCTCATTTARCCCTGCCATAAAAGGGGACAAAACAAGTTGTTCCAGACACTATTACAAAATCCTTTTACTATGTCACGAGATGAACAGGTATAAGAACTRAGCTAACCAGAAGAAGTCTGAAGATCAGTATGAWCTGGTGTTACAGCTGAAGTTARGCAATAATTTCTAATTTAGTTTAAAGAGTCATCTGCTGAAACAGAACAAGAAGCATTTAAGTCTCTGCTGCACTGCTACTTAGTTTGAATTGGCTGGATTTCCAAGAGGGGTGTGCAATAGCACTGTCAGTGCCAACAGCAGCAGCAATAAATACTTCTCCCGGATACACAAACATGTGATCACAGTCTGTACTAAGCTCTTGTATCTGTTAAGTGTGGGGAGGGTGTAACTCCAACAGCATTTTGAAATGAACTGCATGCACACAGGTCCCTAGAAACTTTYTGGGGATCTCCAATCACACTTCAAACACTTTCTCACAAACAACTCTTTCCTCAGAAGCCCAGCTGGCTGTATAAGCACTGTTAGTTCAAGAATGTGCAGACCAAGCCTAAGGCTTACTGTTGTCAACTATGCTGCCCATAATAGAGGTCAGTAATTTTCTTCAATATTGTTCTGTTAAACAGTCATGCCAGGTCCACAGCTAAGGCACAGTCAACAATTAAACAACAGTTCACACTGTTATGGTACCCTGTACACTGTTGACTCATTCCTCCATATTAAGCTAATAAAATACCACAGTGTCAATCATGTAAAACCRTTAAAGACAAAGAAGAGTCCATAACCAGAGCTAAGCTGCAGACCTGCAACGATTTTCTACCAGGATTGAATTTTGAAAGCCACAATAAATTATGACCTTAACAGTAAAAGTAACTGGCTCCTCTTTAAGCTATGAAGCTCAGCAATCAGTACAGCAATAAGTATAGCAAGTCTCCTTAAAAAGCAAGTCACAACTACTTGCCATTTCCATTGAAGATAATAGCACATTATTTAGACTTACCAATGTTTTCCCACACAGGAAGTTAATATTGCTTTGAACGTGGTGTTCACTGCCTTGCTGCAAGCAGTTACGTGTAGTGTTGAGCTCCAGCAGACTTTCAGAAACTTTTTGCAAGGCTAACTCACCTAGGGTTTAAAAATGAGAAGGGGAAGGTGAAAGGGTGTTATAATACAACACTTTCATAGAAGCTCAACAGACAGGGTCTAGTTTCAACCACTGAGCAGCCTTACAAGACATACCAGTCCACCTGAAGACAGTACAACTGAAGATCTTTGTGGATTTTCTGATTTGAAAGATCAGATTCAAGTTAAGATTGTGTTTGACATCTCTAATCACACTTCCACTTTCTTAMAGGTTTTTAGCAAACACTTTTTAAAATAAAAGTACAACAGCAGGTGCTACTASAAACTAGTCACCTCCTTAGGAACAAGGAARGCTGTTACCAACTAGTTTCAGTTACAATTCACTCCTTCCTCCTACCAGCTTCTATTTATCAGTTTCTCAGCCTTKATAACATTTATAATAATAGCATCAGCACAAGATGAGAGAGAGTCTATCAAAGAATGATTTTGCTTAGAAAGGACACCTCTGCAATAAACAGGGACATCTTCAACTAGATCAGTTGCTCAGAGCCCTGGTCAGCGTGACCTTGAAYATTTTGATCTGCATCTCATTTTCAGGGGGCATCTGCAACCCCCAGACAACTTGTTCCAGYGCCTCTCCAACATCACCATAAAGAAATTTATTCCTTATTTTTAGTCTGAATCTACCCTCCTTTGGTTTAAAATTATTACCTCTTGYCCTATAACTACAGACCCTCCCAAGTATGTTCTTGCTTTCTTTATAAGCCTCCTGTAAGCACTAGAATGTTGCAATGAGCTCTCTCTGGAGTCTTCTCTTATACAAGGTACCCAACCTCMACTCTCACTCTGTCTGCACAGGAGAGGTGCTCCAGCCCTGTRAGCATTTTTGTGACCCTCCTCTGGACCTGCTCCAACAGGTCCATGCTGTTCCTGTGCTGAGGACCCCAAAACTGGATGCAGTAGTTCCAGGTGCAGTCTCACCAGAAGGAAAGGAGTGGCAGAATCAGCTCCCTCGACCTGCTGGCCACACTGCTTTTGATACAGCTGGCGTTCTGGGCTGCAGGTGCACATTGCTGGCTCCATTTAATCTTTAATCTACTTAATGAAGAAAACACTGGTGCCYGTGCACTGGCACTGTCTGCAAACAAACCCAGTACAGATCCACTGCCTCAGTGCAAATCCCCTGCATCTCCCACCCCCTTTAGCACAGCTCCCATGCTGCACGAAGAGTCAGTGCTTTGTCACTGCACACTGTTCTCCACCCCCRCACTTGACGCAAAGGGGAAAGGTGGAACACATTTCAAGTCATGATAAGCACCAGCTCAGGCCACTGAAGCTCACTGAAGTCCTACTCAAGCTTATTTTAGTTAATATTAAACACCAACTGCTTTCAAATCTTACATGCCAACTCCAGCCTGGCTTTTTGTTTGTTTGAGTTTGTTCTTTTGGGGTTTTAGGTTTTTTTTGTTTGTTTTTAATTCTGCAACGAGTATGGTTTGAACTACAGAAAATGCTACAAGGTGTGAGCATGGATCAGCTTCCCCCTCTCCATTTTAGTTTATRTCTACACTAGGGAGAAAGCAAGTCAAATCTGTGATCATTGCAGATAGCAGCTTTGCACCTAGGCCAATTGTTGTTTCATTTTAAAAAACACACTTGTAGGCACTTTGCCCAGCCTGTTAGCTCCTCACTCAAGGCAAGCAAAACTACACTGCACCCATGTAAAAGAGCCTAAAGAACAGAAGAGGAACAGAAGTCAAAAAACTGAGCAGAAAGATGATRCATGTGGTTTGTACCTTTTTTATTTCCTGCGTTATCAAAAGGCTATCTTCAGGTTCTACAGCTTCCAGCACTGCTAACCAAAGTGGCATGCAGTTCTCTTAAACCTAAAAGCTACATACTGCTTTGAGAGCATGAGTGTTTCTTATCACATGATTGCTTAGAAGATACCGACAAGGTGTCCTCTTTTCTTCCACAGATTAACAGAAGGAAGCCAACACAACTTTCTAGGCAAGAGATGYATATAGTAACAATATGCACATGATTAAAACCTCTCCATTTATAAATGTATACAGCTACAAGCCCCCATTTAGCAGGGAACTTATGGCAGCACCATCTGAAGACTTAGTGCTCTTTAACCACTAGCTTCTCTCTGTGCTAAAAACAGTAAGTGTGTTACAGGCACTTGTGAGCTGATTCCGATTTTCTCAGTTAAAGTAACGTTCAAGAAAAAACAAGTTCAGCCAGTATATCTTGTTTACTACAGGCCAACACGTATGCTCTCTTCCCCCTTGCATGATTACAATTAATTTGGGAGCTTGCTAGAAGTTTTAGTAAGAGTCTCTTCAGTGGCACAAGCCTCATCACACCCTTGGTTTACAGGGCAAGGAGTATCAACCCCTCACATGATCAGCTTCCTTCCAGAGCKGCAACCACTTTTTCTGTAACATAAAACTCCAACCACAATCATCACAGTCATGTTTCCTCATGACTTCAGAGATATGTTGCTTCCACAAAGCAACACYACAAACCAGCTAGTACTGATCACAAAAATTAGCACCAAATCCTTCATATTACACAGTTGTGCTAAATCAGTATCAAAGGCACTGTCCACAACACCTTCTGCTCATTGACTCAATCTGTTCAGCTACTTAGCAGGAAAAAGGCAATAATGGAAAATACCTAATCAGATGTTTAAAAGAAAGTGGCATTTAGGTGGCAGCTTTCATTTCATGTCCCCTCATCCTACAGAAGCTGGACAAAGTGCACATTTCACCATCASGTTAACAGACACTTAAAGCAGTATCTCCATTTTCTAGGAGCAGTCCAAGTAYAGGGCACATGAGTCACTAGGTATCATGGTAAGTCAAGAAGTTAAATAACTACCATGTCACTTTCATCCCCACTGATGTTAATGAACTAAACATTGGCCTACCCTTGAAAACTTCTAGGATTAATCAATAAAAGTGCAGAGGAGAGGCCTTTGGGGTCTCCATGCAAACCCTGGTACATCACTGACACACAGCCAAKATCAGCCACAAGGCTTCCCTGGCATACAGACTGATTACTGCCACAGAGCATATGGCTTTAACACCCCTCAAAGCTGGGAGCAACAAACAGTCTGACAGCTGTCATCCCTAGCACAGCTAATATTTAAAAAACAGAACAATTGTTTGCATGCATTTTTTTTTTTAAACTGAAAGCATAAAGAACTGATTAASCCCATATTTGAAAAAAGCTTACAGGTTAACAAAATTTATCAGTTGACAAATTCCCTTCTTTCCACAAATAAAAACTGTCCTTTATCTGTCSACAGTTTTAGCATACAGTAACCTCATGTCATCTGGATTGCTTGAAGACAAGTATGTGGTTTAGCTCATTTAGGTAACTGGGAGTCTACACCTGCCTAGACCTGGATCAGAGAGATTCCGCTTTTCTCACTAGGAGCGACTTTTATTTTTAACAAACAAGCTTGATAACCCATTATCATGATCTAAACTCGGTGTGATGGTGATGAAGCTCYAAGGCATTTAGAGGCATGAGCAAGAACAAAACTTGGACAATTTGACCAGCAGAACAAAGCAAAATTAAATGACAATATTAACTGCTCACTTTGATTTCTCACTTTATTGCAGGGTAGGTGAAAACATATCCCACTAGAACAAGATTCATGGCTTAACCTTTGAAAGTCATTTCAAACTGCCTCAGCAAGACCACAGAATATCTTTTGCTAAATCCTCTTCCACTCAGTAGCATGGAGGCTCTCAGAACTCCAGGTTTGCACACAGAGAAATATTTGACACTACTCAGTCATCACCCAGCTCCTTTCTCCCTTCCTCTCTCCACAAGAAGTGCAGAACAAAACCTACACAAACATCTAATTCTCACACTTCCCTGGGGAGAACAGACTTCCTCAATCTCACTCCACCTGCCACATTCCAGTCTCACCCAAAGCAGCATGTTAAA
Organism: Alauda arvensis; assembly: GCA_902810485.1. Classification (NCBI taxonomy): domain Eukaryota; kingdom Metazoa; phylum Chordata; class Aves; order Passeriformes; family Alaudidae; genus Alauda; species Alauda arvensis. The sequence continues at coordinate 1,572,301 of CADDXX010000081.1, forward strand.
ACAGACACTCAGATGCTGCTTTCTTTTCTAATCCACAGGCAACTGAAGCCTCAACAGCATATGAGCTGAGACCCCCATCAGCAGGAAATAAAAACGTGTTTCAWTCCTAAAATGTACCAGAATAACAGCATCAAATGCTCCAACATGCCACACTCCTAAGAGAAGATGCTACATTACATGCAGTTGCASTTTGAATACAAATGCAATCTAACCAGTCATCCCAGAGAACTCTGGAGCCTGAACACACCTTTATTCAYGCACTCAGTGATTCTGTAAGCCTGGGTCCCAACATTAACAGTTTGTCTGAAAAGCACTGCCTGACCATAGACTGAAAAWAAAGTATTTCTACTGTTAATAGAGAGGTGTGGGGAGAATGGAAGCTGACTAACTGCTGTRCATTGGCATACAGAYGAGAAACACCTTCCTCCTCRCCATATTCTGGCAGTTCAAGCTCAAGCAATTAAATGAAGACTCAGGTTCTTTCTAAGAGCTGTCTGCCAATGGCTGGCATATTAAATCAGACCAGATCTGCAGATACCAAGAAGCAGTCTGAAGAGAYATTGCTCTTCAAAATGCTATTTCTTTATTCTATTAGAAGTTACAGGCAACTATGAGAAAGCCTCTTGAACAGTACTCRTATATTATTGTTTTGTTAGCCAAAACACAAAAGCAACCTTGAAAGCAAAAAACATCCATGAAAATAAATAACAYGAACTCACAAAAAAATACTGTTCAGAGCACAGGGTGCCCCTGACTGATGAAATCATGTGTATGTGTATAGGAATATGCCTGTTTCATATTTAGATCAGCATGCACAAGTCTGCCTCTCCTCARAATACCAAGGACATCTGTGAACTACTGAAGCTGTCAYCAGACTTGACAAGTGCAAMCACAACCAGAGACCTGCACRTAATTAACTTCCTTTCTGTGTGGCACAACTTGGAGATGACACCCTTGACACTTAGCAGTACTCCCAAGATTGCATTACAGAGAGTAACCTGCCTCTGAACAAAGACCTGATATTACATCAAGCTAGGCTGAATATACATTAGAGCTGTAACTCAAACTCTATCCTGTGTTCAATATTTATCAAGTTGTCCACAGTCCATATCCTGCCACAAGTAGATACATTTATTCTGCTAGAGGTAGAATACTTGCACACTTTCACACTTGATTACAGTTAWCTAGAGCATAAGATACATTTCATTGTCCCATAAAGTCATTACCTACAATCAGATCATGTTTTACACCAAATCTCCCTAGTAAATCTGCAACAAAGTTTTACACAGTTCCAAGAAAGAGGGGGAAATCTTTGCTAGCACATTAAACTTTGCAATAGTTATAAGACCATCCATTAACATGGCTCTGAATTACCTACAAGACACTTGTTTACTTACCTACAGACAGATGGGTATGCGTCTTGATGTCATATGCACAGACTGCACTTGTCCTTCCACACTCTTCAACGCCAGAACAGAAATTTATTTTATAAAGCACCTCTTTGTCTGCATCAATTGCTTCCCAAGTGTAACTGAAAAGACAAAAATGCCTGTCAGTTGGTATTCAAGTTGTCAGAATTGCATATTTTCTAGATACCAGACCCTGAAATAACCAAGTTTAAGCACTGCTAACTTAAATTCCTATTCATGTTCTATATTTGTAAATACCAGCAATACTTGCTATTTTGCTGGGACTAAGAGCAAAACAGATTTAACCACTTGTGGAATGTAACACCAAGTCCATTTCCCCCCTTCTTGAACATCCAATTATCCRTTCTTCCCCATCAAACCTCTGTGAAGGCCACCCTAAGGCTCATCACCCRTGATATGTTATCCTTGACAGCCTGATAAATTTCTCAGAGGTCTTTGGCAGGCTGGACACCCACACCTTAGTGTTCTGCCCAACAACAGTGGCAGAAGTGCTAAGTCTAAGTAGAATAAAGCAGTAGAGCCACCCAGCTTCAGGCCCAAAATTGGGGTTGAGAGTCTGACAGTATTCAGACCAAAAGATGCTAACAGTGCTTCTTAGGGCCTAGCTRCACCTTTAGGCATTATATATAAGTCAAAAGCTGGAAACCAAGCAGAGCTATCCTCAAGGCACTCAGTGAAAGATCACACTACCTAGCTACAGGCATATCAGAAAGCCAGCTGTCCGAAAACTGGAAAARGAACACGAAGCTCAGGTTAAATATAACTGGGAATGCATCTGAGTAACAGCAGAAAAGAATCAAATGCWGCACAGTTCAGAGGCAAGGACTCCTTCCCCTCACAGCAGGCAGCCTGACTGCAGTGAAATGTGGTCAGTTGCATGACACAGCACTGCTCAGTTTTGAGGCAGGCCCAGGTCATCTAGTTCAGAGCCAGGAGCTCTTTAGACAGCCTGGCTTACTATCAGGAGGCTCTGGCCAARCTGTTAAAAAAGCACAACTCAGTGTTTGCTGTCACCTTGGCTCAGCTACCCCTCTTCTGCCTGCATCCCCTGGACGCTTGATTTTTGCAACATAATAGATTCCCCAGCTGCCTTTCTAGTCCAAGTGGAAACTTCAATAGGATTAAGAAAGACTCATCAACACATCAGAAAACTGAGGATACCACAGTGACTTACTAGGCATCCCTATTATTTAGAACTCACACAAAATTTAGTGCACCTATGTGACCCACAGAATCATTTGTCTTAATGWACAAATCTCAGTTGATAAGAAGCTTCAACCATCAGGTTTGTTTCTGGGTCATATGTGTTGCACCACACAGCATTATCATACTCTAGATCCCCCCAGGGGGAGAAACCATTCCTGTTCAGCTCTGAACTCTAGTCCTTGGATGAGAAAAGGGCAGCAACAGTTCAGCTACTTTATTCTTTATTTTGAACTTTAAATCCTCTGAGAATTCCTCTCAAACCCAATGCATCCCACATCTAATCAAAGAGCCAGCAGTAAGGTATCACATACTTTTCCATTTTAATTACTGACTATGGGGCTCTTGGATTCCCTGCACTACAGCAACCGTGCTCATTTCACACTGCAGACAGCTACAATAAGTTAGGGACAAATACAAGAGCATTCTCTGTGAACTGAAAATACAAAGAAAATCTTTATATATTAGTATATTATTATATTTGAGGCTTTATATCCTAATGTAAGGGTCAAAAATAACTTGCCAGGTATTGAGCCATACCCAAAAGACGAATATAAGTATGTATTCAAGGACTGTATCTAAATCCTAGACAAATACTTGCCATTATTYTTTCCTCATAAGCAGGCAGACCTGACCTTTTACAGTCATACTGATTAGTTCCCTCAGCTAGTCTGTTGCATTTCTGAAGTGGAAAAAGGCAATATCCATGCAGAAGGATGATGAGAATTTAACTACAGTACAGAATAACTAAAGTTCAGCAATTGAATAAAGCTTCTCAACACACCAAAAAAAAAAAAAGTTAGAAGAATCTGACTATCTTCAAGGGCTCTGAAAACAGCAAGAGATTAAAACCAAAGCTGGTTTTACATCCAGGAGAAAATGCGTTCCAATCCAAACCAAATTTCTTCACAATCAAGCCAAGAAAAGAAGCACTTCTCAAATTGTGAATTGAAAATTTCTCAAGGGCTCCAGTACTCTTTTTTTTTTTTTAACTGTTTTTGGAAGATGACAAAAAAGYAACATACAATACTAAGGGACAAAGTTTTTTATCAAGCTGGGGTGTTCTTCAGTGTGTTGTTGGTTTTTATAGAGACATTGCAAATTAAAATGCATTTGTGAACGGAACAAGAATTTAAGTCCTTCCCACAACAGAATTATCACTCAGAGATTAGGGTTTTGCATTCCCAGTTCTGTGTTATGAAATAGAGGAAATCACCACCTTCAAGTCAGTTCTACAACAGGCCAGAAGCAAAAGAGAAGCAAGAATGCTCCTGCTTACAGAACAGGAGCAAAGCAGCCACTGAAGCCAGACCTTCCCTCTGCCCTGTCACAGGCCCCTGGACAGGGAAGGTTGAGGAATCCTTCAAAACAGTCCGCACAAAAGAAATTAATATGAAATCCAATGTTCAATCACGTTCCAAACCACAACTTCAGAGGCACATAGAAGTGAAAATCTAGTTCAGTTTCAGAGTAGTATTACTTTCATGGATGTTACAGGGACTTCTATTTCTTTTAATGTGTGGGAGGAGCAAGGTGGGATTTATTCACTGTGAGTAACAGCAGCCTGGATGTAGCCTAAGCAGCTGTTCTCAGAGGGATGCAGAGTATTTTCACAGTAAAAGCAAGAATTATTTCTCAACAAGTAAGACTCCTGGCATTAAATCAGTACCTGGGAATAGTTTCAAATYGCATGTGCTCTACTTTTCAGTAAGATACAAGCTGACCTCTCTACGGCAATCCATAATGGAAACAATCTGTTGGCAATCACATTGCCCATCCCTGACCATGCAAGTCACATGGACTGGCTTCCTCCAGCTTGCTCAGCACTCACCTCCACCAGTGGTGATACCTGATGTAATCACCTCTTTGCCAGGGCCAGACTAAGTTATCTTGTTTAAAGGGCTTAAGCTATCCTGCTCCAATGCAGTTGAGCTAGTTTAGGGAGCTGTTATATCAGCACCTTTAAAAAGCAACTGCCACAATYGTGGGGTGGGGTGTGATGCATCCTCTGATCCAGGGGGCTCAGTACAGATGCTACCTCACAGATTAAACCATTCAAACAGCCATTTCTGGAGCAGTTCAAGGTCAGGGCTCAAACACACTGTCTGCTCTGAATAAAACTGTCAAACAGTTATTTTTGCTGAAACCACAACATGATGCTTGTTTTCTGATAGTTCACAGTTGGGTTTATCTCACAATTAGAGGGATGAAACATACACYCACATTAATCCCACCAGGGCAGGCTCTCCTGCCAGTGTTGCTGGCCCAAGCACCTGACACAGGCTGGACCCAGGAACTGTCCTCTCTCAGAATCAGCTCAGCAAAAACAACAGGTGCATGTGCATGTCAGTGTAGAGGGGACTGAGCCTGGCCAGTTCCTCTTATGGCTCACGGTGCTTTCTGGCCAYACACCAGCAGTGGGAGGCACAGAAGGAGGCAGGGCCAGCTCAGGCCACCATCAAAAACAGTTGTGCAAGCAAGGTCCAAATGAGTTATTGGGAATAACCTTGCCTGCAGGTCAGCCTTTCCAGCTACCTAGCATMGTTTTTGACACACTGAAGCAATCACACAAAAAAGAAAATTAATCTACTTTTCAGCAAGCTGCAACATCAAATGAGAGCTCTGCTTTTTTTTTTTTTTTTTTCAACAAAGCAAAGAAGCAATATGAAAACAATTACATGAGAAAGGGAAAAGCAAGCCTAGTTTACTTTGTGATGAGAAGCTGAGGCASTTTACTTTGTGTTGAGAAGTCAAGCAAGATGCAGAAGGCTAACTSCTGTCACAGCACATGCATCCCAACACCAGAGCTCGTTTGAGGTCTGAGCACTAGGGAACCACTTGAAATCAGCAGAGCACCAGAGAGACTACTGCCACCAATCTCCAACAAYAGTTCAAGCTTTTTGGTTCTCCAACTGTTACCCAAGGGATGACTGCTGGGAAGGACAGTGCACCCTGCTCCAAACAGCTGTAAAGCACAGTGACAACCAATCATGCGTTTCCTCTCTGGGGAATGCACTGAAATAGCTCATTTTGCTGAGGGGGTGTTATACAGACGACCTGGCAGAGAGACAAGGCAACCCTACAACCACAGAGCTGGAAAGCAGATCCACATGTGATTATGCATCTGCATTATTTTGTACCCAAATGCTTCTCAACTATCAGAATGCTACAGAGATTTAAAGAATATCCAAAGCTCTTTACCAGCAGTTTCAACCAGCACAATMTCAGGCAGACAAGATCAGGAAGAACTTCCAGGATGGCCACTGTAAATTTGAAGCTTGCACATCACTTGACACCGAAATCAGTATTAGATGTGACTATCAATCTTCACACAAATGTGTAAGGTAAAGAAATGCCTATGTCAAAGCAAGCTCTCCTCACAGAAAATGAGAGTTTGAACAGCACAAAGTACAGCCATCATTATGCCTCAAGAGCTTTTTAATGCATCCCTACCCATGCTTAATTCCGCTCTAGCTCACCCGTCCCCTTTTCCAACTACCACACACACTGTGCATCTTCAGGCAAGTTTTCCTGTGTGTGCATCATGCATGACAGCCTTACAAGCTGTATTCTGCTTTTTGCATCCAGAAGACATTTGGTCTTTCATGTTGCACTCTAAACCACATCTACTACACCATTTTACAGAACACTTAAGAAAAGGGGGAGCAATCTGAAGTTTAAGAGCTGTAAGAGATGGCTCATGAGCTGAAAAATCACATTCAGATATGACAATGGCAGCTTCCCAGGCACGTGACACAACCATTCACATCGGTATATAAATCCAGTAATATCTTATTTACGACATCTCCCACTTAAATATGTCAAAGCACTTTATAGAGGTGAATGAGTGCACCCAAAGGTCACCTCCCTGTATTCAGCATGTGCTTCCTCACCAAGGCCAAGCAAAACACTTGGGGTTTCAAGATGAGCACAGTTGTGGTTTCACAACAAAGGCTGAAAAGACAGTGTTTTGAATGAACAGAAGTGTAGGAACAGTCAGCTGTAGGAGCTGTGTTATTAAAAACTATGCCTTTAACATAAAATAGAATTGAATTACAACCCCAAAATTTGAAGTCTGTGTAACAGCAATCCAGTGCTGTACAACAGTTTGAGATTCTCTTGCATCCTTAAGTCTAAAAATCACTGAAGTTATGCACCAGCATTGAAGTTATGCTCCTCCTTGTAAAGGGGCAAAAACATCACCGGTCATTAAATCACCTCTCATCCAGTACAGATTTTCAGGCAAAACAGCCCACAGYGGAGGCAGTTTGTATTTGCTGCTCTACCATCACACTCCAAACATATTCTGCATTTTTTTTTAGAAAGAAAGGRAAGTTAAACTGCAACTTTTGCAGTGTTTTGCAGAAGGTGAACCCAAACTGTCAAGATTTCTTTTGAAGTGGATGGACTTAAATAACATGTCAACTCTAATTTCAGATTTTTTCCTGCATTGTAACATGAAAGATATAACATGAAGAAGAAAAACTGGGAGAGACCAAACTGGCCAGTAACTTCCTATAGCCAATCAGTTCCCTGTAATCTTTCCCAGGTACTCACACGGCAGCAATCCTGGAGAAACCTCTACACAGAAGATAAAAAAAGAACTCCAACTGCAAGTCACATGACAGCCACAGTCAGCTGTCAGAGCACACAAGAACAAAGGAGAAAGCATAACAAATTCAGTGACTGAAGCCACGCCATTAGACAAAGTTCCAGAGAATGAAAGCTTTTCTTCTTTCACAAGACCATCCAAGCATACCATCAGTAAGGCTACACAAAACAAACAATGAAAACCTCCAACTCACGTTTAAGTAGCCTCATGCCACAGTTCTTGCGCAAAACAGTTTTGACACCTTTCCTCCTCCCTGCAAAACTGCTTTCCTACTCTTACTCAAAGGAGAGACAGTGCTTCTTYTAATCCCCAGCAATTTCCTTCTTTGCCCACCTTCTGACATTCACACATCAGACAAAACAGCTGCTGCAGTTTCACCAGCCCTATTACAGCACACAAAACCCAGGACACTGTTTTCTTAACAGCTGTAAAGCAAACAAAAACCTTGTTTTAAGCCAGTACAAAAATAGGTCGGTCACGGACTTGTTCTGCACACTGACACTGTAAATTTTGGCTGAGAAATCCACCAGCAGTGTGTTTGCATTGCCTCCATAATTTCTCATTTGGTAKAGTTTTTTGGCAACTGTACCCAAACTTTACCACTGAACTCCATGGGGACTTCCCACCTCTCAGACCACAAGTTCTTATTTTTTCTTTTACCCATTATGGATTACTGGACAAAAGTCCTTCAAAGCAGTTTTTTCCCCACAACAGCAAATATGTGATTTTGAAGCAGTCCATCTTAAAAGGAAATCTGCTGATTGTGCTATCTACGTGCAAATTATTTTCACTTGCCAGTAACAAAATGAAACCAACTTAAGTAATTTGCATCCAAAATAAGACTGTATGTCTCTCCATAGCACTCTCAAATATTCCTCTAGTCACAGACACACAACAAAGCCAAGACACACATTCACAAGACTTAACATTACCCTCRGGGTAGGAACTGCTTGACAGTCAAATAATTTAGGGAGAATTTTTTAAAGAAAAAGAAAAAAAAACCAAACAACAAAAAACACCATCAACAAAAATCACTCATCAGAGTAGCTAAATTCCCTCCAGAAGCTACACAACAGTTCCTCAGTTCTGTGTCAATTCTCCAATTAGGGTAGTCATCTGACAAAACCACAAAACCAATTTTTGCCACCCTCACGGGTTATTCTTGCAATCCAACCCAATTTCCATCCCCCCGCCCTTTTTCATCATTTAACACTATCATACCCAGATTCTACCAGGTGGACAGCCCACTGCCCATCGATCCAACCTCTGGCTTCAGTGCTACATTCACTCTGCTACACTGGTGCCTTTGCAGTGACGCTGATCGAAACCATGTGTTCTTGCATGTACCCTGCACATTCTGGCTAAATAATTAAGAAATTAAGACTGGCAAGATATTGCTGCTAGATTAAATTCACGGCTGAAATCGGASTAGAAAAATGTCAAGACRTGAATAATGGTGACATCTCCACGCGCTAAGTTTCCCAAAGCTTTCTCAACTCAYCTGTAAGTAACTGAATGGCACAGGGTGATATCCTTAGCAAGAAGCCAACTCTCAAGCGACACCCCTTCCAAACCATCAACACTTTCTGTTTTTCACACTAGACCAAGCACAGGCGACTTGCACAGAGCAAGTCTACCCGCAGATTTCCTGGATCTGCAGAGATGCACGCACGGAGGTCCCGGAGCGCACCAGCCCCTCAGCCGCCCCTCCGGGCTCCCAGCCCTGCTGCGCGTTCTCCACGGACCAGCCTCGGCCTCCCGCCCGCCGCTTCTCCCGGAGAACCCCAGCCTGACCCTTCCCGGAACAGGCGAACAATAGCCCGGACGACCGGGCCCGCGCTGCCGAGTGCCGGCGCTGCGCTCCCGCGGAGGGCAGGAGCGGCACGGGCACCGAGAGACACCCCCGCCCTCCCCGTACCCCCGGTACAGCCCTTCCCCAGCCCTCCACCGCATCCCAGCGGCCGCCCACCTGCACAGGTCCTGGTAGGAGTCCGGGAGCCCCGCGGCGGCCGGCCYGGAGAGCGGGAGCAGCGCCAGGAGGGCGCCGAGGAGCAGCGAGGCCATGGGCGCCATGGGCCGGGCTGCCCCGGGACGTCAGGCGGCGCCGCCGGCGCGTCATGTGACCKCCGCGCGCCCCCGCCCCGCTCATGTGACCGCCGCCATGTGCGGGCACGGCGCTCACGTGATGCGCCCCCCCCCCCGTGCTCCCCCCACGGCCCGTGCGGTGACATCGCGACATCGTGACATCGTGACATGGTGACAACACCGCACCGCGACACCGCCACCCGCAGCACCCCTGCTGCTGCTGCCCGGCCGGCTGAGGTGCGCGGGGGCTCGGCCCGTGGGTTGCAGTGTCTCGGAGCGTGTCCTGCGGAGGGCAACAAAGATTAAGGGASCGGAGCAACTCTTAACAAGGACAGGTTGAGGGGGCTGGGTCTGGAGAAAAGACTCAGTCAGTGCCTAGAAGTATCCTCAGGGGGATGCCAAGGGAATGTTTGTAGGCTCTCCGTGATGGAGCTATGTAATGGGACGAGAGGCAACGGAGAGAAACTGATGCACAGGAAGTTCCAGCTGAACATGAGGAAGAACTTCTTTACTGTGCGGGTGACCACGCACTKGAACAGATTGTCCAGAGAGGRTGTGGAGTCTCCCACCCTGGAGATACTCAAGAACCWTCTGGACACAGTCCTGTGCCATGTGCTCCGGGACGACCCTGCTTGAGCAGGGAGGTGGGCCCAGATGATGCACTGTGGTCTGTTCTGACCTGAACCATTCTGTGATCCCGTGGCTTGGTGGTTGAGTCAAAGAAATGTTTGGAAAACCTTAAGTGGGGTTTTAAATAAGTTATTGGAAACAGAAATCTTGTGAGAGATCAGGAAACTAAACCCGTTAGGGATGAAAACTGAGGAGGCAGTGACAGTGATGTGGTTGGTTTTCTGGCTGCAAGAATTATTACTTCAGCAGTGAAGCTGGTGTGATGCAGAAATTACCCCTGTTTCAAACAGAGGGCAGGAGGGGAGGGTTGCACAAGGCAGCAGCCTTGCCAGGAGGAAGTGGAACACACACTGGCCTACCTCCTTACTGGCCTACAGAGAGGAGCAATCCGGCCCAGAGCTTTGCATAATAACTTCTAGGGTTTAGCAAATTTTAACTGCAAAGTAAAAATTCAAAAGAGGTAATTTATAAGCAGTAAATTTTTATGAAAGTGCAGTTAAGAAGGAAAGCAGCTTTGAGAGTGGTAGGAGGCATAGGGTGGGAGAGAGAAGGAAAACTAAGAATTACACTTAAATTACATAATTAAACAGACTACTGTCTTGTGTCAAGAAATCCTGTTCTCTAATTATGAATGCTTTCCAAAAGCCATTTGCACAAAAAAAAAAAAAAAAAAAAAAACCCGCAAAAAAGGCCTACAACTGAAATAGTTTTTCTTGCCCCATTCCCTAGCATCCATGAGAATGAGACAGCACTCAAGTCCTGCCTCTCTGGCAGTTCAGTCTGACTCCAGGCTTTTCCTCTCTTTTTTCTCTCAGATACAACCCACCTTGATGGTRGCATTAGTTCTGCAGCAGGGCACTCAGCTGGCTAAAGATGCTGCTCTGGCTGGAAGCTGACATGCTATTCTGATTGTTTTGTGCAAGTTTGCAGCTGTACCTGTCACCTGACTTACTTGGCTCACTGCATATCTGCACAAACACCACCWCCAGCCCCAGGTGGGGGAGAGGAACTTCAGAAAAAAGAATGTAAAAAAGGGACTGAGTAAATGCTACTGTCCTCTACAGTTTTCTACTACTAATGGATCATTGTCAATTCTTTGTCTTTTGTTTTAACCTTCGGTGGATTCCTGAAAGTTCCAAATCTGATTACCCAAGAATCCCTGTTGTCTGCTTTTAAGAATCCAGCCTGTATAGTTTAAAGAGAATCTTGATGTCACCAGCTCAAAGGCTCAAAAAGACAAAAGCACTTGAAAAAAAAAGAAGTCAAGTCTGTTATTTCTGTGGTTGTGTTTCTTATACTTTGCCTCTTTGCTGGCAGGACAGGCATCACTCACTTTACACAGAGCAGTGCAAATAGAAGAGACTTGGTAGAAATCCTGTCTCTGTTTACCAACTTGAATTAAAAATGTATCAGCCAGGAAATTCACTGCAGACAGCAGAGCAGGCAGACGTTCTGTAGCTGCTGATCTTATTAGCTAYCCAGGTTCCTGCAAATAGGGGTTTATCCCTGAAATTTTCTTTGAGTAGATTTACATAAATAGGGCTTAATCCCTGAAATTWTCTTTGTGTAGATCTAAGTGCCTGAGTGACTCCACTGAAAACAATGGACAGGTCACCTTGGGAGCATTAAGAATACTTACAAATATTGCAGTGTCAGGACAGTGCAGAAACAGTTAATTTCAGTTAACTGGTAAGAGCTATCTCWAAGTTGTTTACTGACAAAATAATGAAGACGTTTAGAGTGGCATTCTTCACTCTTTTTACTGCTTTGAATGCTTAGGCCTCTGTATTTGCACAAGACTTCAGAGCAGTTTCTTTGCATACAGAGAAAAGTATGTGAACAGCAACCTAGCAAGAAGGAAAGAAACTGAAATATCTGGGGGAAAATATCTCAGTTAGAAAGGAAAAGGAACAAAGCAGAAATTCTCCTTTCATTTGCTGTGCTAATACATAAGCATCAACCTAACAGAGAACCAATGTTGCAACACAGCAAGGGTGCTGCAGAAATACTGAAATACACAATGAAAATGCAAATACCTTTAAAATAAAATAAAGTAAAATTTGCAAATTCCAATCATGTGACTGTTTCCATTTACTACCTATTTCCCTTAACCTTTATAATCTGGTGGATGCAGCAGTTCTCTCAAGATTCATGGATTTTCTGCCATGCTTAAAACTAGCTACACGCAATAGAAATTGTCAGAAGCTATGTGTCAGTCATTTTTGTGCCCTAAACTATGTTTTGCAAATAGCCCATAGAAATATGCCATTCTGAGTATCATTTATAAATAATAATGTAAATATTTACCTCTCGTGCTTAATCATGCTGGCATCTCAGCTAAYCAAGTACCATGGCAGAGTGTTAAAATATTCTGAAATTATGTAACTGTCTTAATCTTACCTTTTCCTTTCCCTCAGGAGACGTTCAGCACGATGGCTGCTAGTTATGTGGAGTAAATCCCAGTACACCTGAAAGCCATGCTGCAATTTCCATGGTAGGGATGGTTTTCAGTAGGCACAGYGTCATGAATAAGTGATGGATGCACAGGTCCTCCAGGATTCTTCTTTTCRTCCTGCCAAGTGTCAAATGTCGCATCATTTCTTGTTCTTCTGGCTCACAGTCGTGCTCCATGTGGCCACCATCAGCTGTGCAGGTCAGGCTGGCTGAGAGGCAGCTCACTTTTACTGTTACTGTCTCAGTTCCCTTCAAGACTCACATCTGATCTCGATTTTTTTTTTCAGTAATAAGTACAAAAATTTTTTCAGCATCCAGAGCTGTTTTTACATTTGGTTGTGGGACATTCCTTCTTCAATGAGGTCTGGAAATATATTTCTATCTGTCTCTAAGCTACAYGATATTAAAAGAATTACTTTTATACTTCATGGAAATTTTATAAGGCTCTTCCATGAARCTGTGCAGTTTTTCAGGAAGCACAGATGTGCCACTCACTGGGTAATTTCCTTTTCTTTCCTGTTCTCTTGCTTGCTACACTACAGTCTTCCTAATATTACTCCCATTGCCATTACTTCTGAATGCTTCTTATTATTTTTGCTGCTTGTTCAGTCTTTCACCTTTTCTCTAATGCTTTCTACTTCTTTCTGTTCTATGTCTTTTCTCCTTAGCATTTTTAAAGGCAAGCTCTTGATAAGRCCTACCTTCTGATTTGTTGTGATGAGTTACCCTGCTTTATAACAACTCTTGTTGGGGAAACAGTCCCTGATGGCCTTGTTTTGCAGACTTAGGTTTAGGCTTCCCCATGCAGTTAGGGAGATAATGAATGACATTTCCTAATCTAGATGCTGCTGTTCAATGATACTGGGAAAGAACATCAGCTTTGTCTGAACACTTTGACTTTATGTGAAATCTTGGTCTTGTTGGGAAGGTCCTCATGTGCTGAGCTTGGTGTTTGCCCTGAAAAGGGCACTGTTTTGTGCTGTGGCTTAGAAGGTTGGTGTGGATAATACAGAGATGTTTTGGTTATTGCTGAGCAGGGCTTACACAGCATCAAGGTCTTTTCTGCCTCTCTTCCCCCACCACCACCACCAAGAGGGTGATGGTGCGCAAGGCTTTGGGAGGGGACACAGGGGACAGCCAGCCCCAGCTGAGCATAGGGATATCCCACTCCATACAGCTTCGTGCTCACTTGTAGAGGGGAAGGAGGAGAGAGGAAGGGGGGCATGTTTGAGGAGACAGTGTTTGTCTTCCCAAGTCACTGTTGCACAYGATGAAGCCCTGCTTTCCTGGGGATGGCTGAACACCTGCCTGCCCATGGGCWGCAGTGAATGAATGCCTTGTTCACTTTGCTTGTGGCATGGCTTATGCTTTCCCTGTTAAATTGTCTTTATCTCAGCCTACAGTTTTTCTCRCTTCTACCCTTCCAGTTCTCTCCTGCATCCCCCTGGAGGGGAGTGATGAGGCAGCTCATGGGGCTTGGTTTCCAGCTGGGTCTAAACCACAACACTAASCTAGAGTAGCTGAAAACAGCTGTGGATCCTTGGCTGGAAGAAGTGCAGGCTGGTAGAAGATACATAAAGACCACTTTTTTACAATGGCAAAAGCCTGCAGATACCTCGTGTGGAGCTGAAGTGACAAAATGAATCATTTAGAAGTCCTACTGCTCCATCATGTTGTATTTTTATTGTAAGACAATCGGCAATAGTCATTTATTTTTCTAATTCAGTAGTTATTTCACATAATTCTGTAGTATYATGTAAGGAAATATGTTGTCATCTATTCCTTCTTGATTGTTACAAGGTAAATTTCTGGTTTGCTGTATTTTTCCTGGTTCTCAGTAATGGGAAATTACAARGAAAAAGAAATTCTTCTTTCCCATGTAGCCGAAGGGCATTAAAATCAAAATGCTATTTTCAGCATCACACTTAAAAATTAACAAACTTCATACTCAGCAGAGAAATTACCAGATTTGTTTTGTTTAAAGCATCAAGGCTTAACCTACATTTTTTTTCTTCCTAGTCCTCTCAGGGGAAAAGAACTGAGCAAGAAATTTCTTGCATAATGCAGTATTTGTGGAGGACTAAAATATGTGGTATACTTTACTCAGATGACTCTTCTATCACCCTGCCTTGCTAGACTTCATTGATCTATTCTGATGATACATTTATATATTCTGTCTGTGCATATGTATTTGTTTTTATTGYCACATTCATAATATATAATAGGTTTAGGCCAGTATTAAACTTCTTCTAGATGTGCRTTTTATTTCCATTACATTTGTCTGTAAAACATTTTAAGATAACTGAAGTAGAAGAAAGAAGTTGATTGATTAACTTACTTAGAAGAAAAGTATCAATCTTTGTTTTTTAGTAATAGATACCACATTGCCCTGGWTGTTTTGTATTCACAAGTTACTGAAGGAGATTGGGTAGAGAAAAATAAGTACCAGTGTATACATGAAGGCCCAGGTAAGCCATTACAGTACTGAATAAATGGTTCWACTAGAGATTCACCTTAGACCATAAAAACCAGTTGCACATCTGGATCACAAGACAAGAAGGAGATCTCCATAYTGCACAGTTTTGGATCTGTAATACTGCCATCTGAATGAGTGCAGTAATCCAGATTTTCCTTGCCTTTTTTTAGTCAGAGCCAGAGTAAAATAACAGAAACTGTGTAAATATGATAGTCAATGTGCTAAGAAATATGCATCAGATAGGCATGGGATGACAACTGTCTTGAAGAGTTTTCTGGTATTTTTTGTGTACTGAAATGAYATTTAAAGATATGAYAGATGTTACAAKGGAGAAGAAAATCTTRCAGTTCACCCTTACTGAAGTGAATAAACACCTAGTGGAAAATTTGCTAGTAATAAATGCTGATATTATCTGGCAGTTACTGCCTTAGCAGCTGAAATAAAGTAGTATTAGGAAATACCATGTATGTTTTAATCCAAAATAGGATAGAAGGATTGTCCAACACAAGAGAGAAAATAGTTTCTGTGTACAATATTTGKCTTAACTTTTACCTTCCCAATGTTCTAATGTGTGCTTGAGCCTCAGAGCCTGCTCTCTGAAGCAGGTGTTGGAGCTTTCTCATGAGCTAGAAGTAACTCTTCTTTGAAGCCTTCAATAAAACTACTTGGAGGGATTTTCTGTGTCTTTTTCTTGCCAMTCCACACAAAGCAATAATGAGGAGACCAACTGTGATTGATGATGGGCAGTGATTCTGAAAGCTTGTTGAGTCCTGCTGGCAGTGTTTTGTTATCCCAGTGCTAAAGGRGGGACATGATGTCCTGAGCATGGCCAAGAGAAGAACGTGATGGCTGCAGTGACTCTGAGTAGACAGGGCAGGAGGCATCAAATTTCTGCAGAATTTTACAAGCCTTATGGGATAATGAGACTGAAGGGAAGAATGAGTGGAGTACACAGCAGGAAACTCRGGATGGATAGAAAACTGAGAGATGCACAGCGTGTGTTTCACTGTGTCTGCCCAAGGAGTTAAAATAGCTGTGCTGTAGGCTTGAAGTCTTCTGCCACAGGGATTAAACAAGGGAGAACCCACGGGATGGCACATGCAGTGGCTGGATGGTGCTTTGGGAGGTGACATCAGATCCAGGCACAGAAAAGTACAGAGAAAAGTTTCTCCACACTGAATGCYGYTRAGAAACAAAGGGCAGTGTTGTATTKAAATGC
This sequence comes from Alauda arvensis, assembly GCA_902810485.1. Taxonomy (NCBI): domain Eukaryota; kingdom Metazoa; phylum Chordata; class Aves; order Passeriformes; family Alaudidae; genus Alauda; species Alauda arvensis. The sequence continues at coordinate 1,588,410 of CADDXX010000081.1, forward strand.
TAGATATACCAACAGATAAATGAACCAAAAGAGAAGTGATAATATAAAGAATATAGTTAGTGAGCAGAGTGGTATTTACAGAGGACCTTAGCCAGGCCTCTGTAAGCAATAGAGATGTTGTTTACTRTTCAGACACTGGTCTGACAGGCTCAGCCTGTCCCCTGGCTAAGGGCAGGTCCATTCCAGGGAAAGAAAAATAAAATCAAAATYAGCCAAAACAAAAATTACTGGTTGCATACTTTTATTTTCACAAAATAATTACATTTTGCTGTAGTATACAATTGAGTGTAGTCATTGAGCTTAGATATGTGTTCAYCTGAAATACTTGTAACAAAGAGAACTTTTTTTTCCTATAAATGATAATAAAAAATGTTTATCTGAAACACGTATGTCACTTTCTGAGTTAACAAATAAATCCAGACAGACCAAAGACAACATAAAATATAAAACACCCTCCTCTAATGCATTTAAGCAAATGGGATTTGTTCTAAGATAGAACAGTGAYACCAAGRTGTTCACTCCATCTCCTGCACATAGCTGTTAAGTTTTACATCTCTTTGTAGACTACACATAAAAATAATGATTCTATAAATATTTTAATTTATTCTTTACCTCAAAAAATCTGTTAACTTTTTTCATTAAAATCACTATTTATTTGCTATTATRTCCCATTTTCAAGAGACACATTTTTCATAAAGCAAATTCTGAACAGGGGAAATAAATAATTAAAAGTTACTCCAATTCCAGAGTTGCCTTGTATCCAGCTGTAAGAGAAAAAAATTAGTTGCTTTGTATTGCATCTTGCTTAGTGGTGTTAGAATGATGGAATCCAAGTAAGAGTTTTGTTCTGTTCCTRAAGACAATCCTTCAGAATAACCATGAAATACTTCTGTGAAAGTGTTGAAGATGTACAGAACTCGTATGGCTTCCATGGAGGTCAGACGTTTTTGTTGAAGAGCACTGAAAGTTACCAAGTGTAAACATTTCCAGACCAAAGTGTTTCTGAGCTGATAACTGTTGAAGGCTTGGAGAGGATGAGAAAGAAGCATGACATATTTGCTCTGTTCCTTCTCCTCTGTAGGCATCTGCTTGTGAGCACCGCTGAAGACAGGATTTGGGGCCAGATGGATACAGCCACAGCCACTCCCCTTTCCTACCCYTCATATTTCTGAAACAACTGAAGCAAGGACTCTAGAAATACTTMACTAAACCAGTAGCAGGTATAGTCTTGTGTATTTAATGAGTCCAGTTTGGAGAAAAAAAATTGGTTGCATTCACGTAATTAAAAATGGAGTGGTTATATGCGAGGAGGAAGAAGTAGAATCATGCAGGCTATCTCAGTGCCTCCTCTTTGAATTCAAAGTTTTGCACCTATAATCCTTTTTTTTCTTTCTTTCTTTTTTTTTTTTTTTTTNTTTTTTTTTTAGTGTGGATCCTGATGCTTCATCTTTTAGGCTTGTATGAGTCAACTGGAAAATAAAATAATTCCATGTGGACATCACACAAGTGCCTGGGCAAACAAACAAAAAGCAAACTGGGTTTCCAGCTGGATGAGTAGCTAGAAACCCTCTGCAGTGGATTTAATGACTTATTTCTGCATGGAGTTGGGAAGAGAAGCAGCAGGTACACAAATATCAGGCAGCATTGTATGGTGTCAGCTACACACAAGATCACACTGACTTTCTGCTCTCCCTCACCCTGGTACCATCTGAGAATATCTTCTGCTGGCCAGTGTCATCCCTGCACCCTGCTCATAAAACCCAGTGTGAGGATCTTGCTCTCCCTGAGACTGGCACAGCAGGAGGACTTGAGGAGTCTCTCTGAGGTGCATATGGAGCCAGACAATCTACCTAGGGGCTTTTGGAGGACCCTGCAAATGAACCATCCCTCTTACCCTCACTCCACAAAGTGACATGAGGCATTTTACCAGGGAATGCTGTGGACTTGTGGATTGTTTTTATGCTAGGAAGGGGAGGTTTGTTGTTTGCAGCAGCCAGTACAAGTGGGAAGCATGTCAGCCTCCCTTGGAGGATTTCCCATGGTATGCTCCAGGCTAGAAGTAAACTGGGYAATATCTTGTTCCTCACCTCCCTGCCCTCGTTGTCACAAGGACTGTTCACAAAGTCTGTGAGTTATAGAGGAAAGCTGCTGCATAAACTCATCACATCACTTTGGGCCTGAAACAGCAGCCTGCCCAATATCATCCTCTCCATCCAGGGAGTAGCTACAAGAGCAAAAACTCTTCTGTGCCTAGGGAAGTGACTTCTCTCCTTGTATTTCTGGTCCTACTTTCTCATCCCACAACATTCATTAGTATCAAGTTGATCAGAAGCCTGGTAAAGAGAGTTTTAACAAAGCAGGCTTTATACTGGGCATTACTTTCCTGAATAATTCCTTGTCTTGACTGCACAGCAAAATTACATCCTTACTGCCCCAGACATTACAAGAGATAASCAAGAGATAGTTGCTGTTCTGAAGTGCCAGTAGTGCAAAGGTGAAAGCACAACACTGGAAGCAAAATAATAAAACTCTCATTTTATAGGCAGGAAAGATGGCATAGAAAAATTAGATGCCAATACTGCATTAAAATAGAACCCACATCTCTAAACTCCATAGCTAGTACTTCCCCCACAAGGCAACCTTTCCTTTTCTGCACCAGTGCAAAGTGCTTAAACCATCTGATCTGCACAGTGGTATTTTAATCTCTCCCACAGTTGCAAATAATTTTTAAAGATACAAGCTGGTGGAGAATCACATCCTTGTACAACAAATTGTCACATTTTTCCTGTCTAGGATTTTTTTRGTTTCTTTTAATCATGGAATCATGTGCCTATTAGTTCCCCTTGTACTGCAGTCTGTCTGGAGAACAGTCACCAGGTGCTATGATGAAGAAGAAAGAACATCCCTAAGTTATTTTTATCTATCCACTGGGAAATACTAATAATTTTTCAGCTGTTATATGCTAATTCCTATTTGTCCTTCTGGATGTTYATCTCACGCTGAGTGTTAATTTTTGTTGTTGTGTGAACTGATCTATGGACCATTGTCCAAAATCTGAAACATTTGGAGGCATGGCCAGGTGAAAAGGGSTAAGAAGCTAAAAGTCCTAGAGCACACAAGAATCCCAATTGCCCTCCTGCATATTATTGCCTCTTCAGATATACTGCCCTGGCTGCATGCATAGTGATCCTTAACCCAGGCCTGTTGTAATAATCTGGATATGTTTAAGCACTGTAAATCATATGCCGTACCTCACCTGAATTACTCTGAGAGAACTGGGTTACCTGTGTGGTTACAGCAGAAGCATGTGTTGAAGGTGCTTCCTGCAATGTTGCCCCTCTCTCTGGTTCTCTGTGTGATTATTGTAAAGGGTTTTGAGGTAAGGGTAAGGAACAGCTTTAAAGGAAAGTTTGGGGGGTTTTTTGGTGGGGACTAGGTCTACCCTAGTATTTAAATTTATGGTATTCATCAGTGTTGACAAATTTCCCAATATCCCCCAGCCCTCAGCAGCTGCATGCACACATATGACACGTGTATGTGGACATGGCTCTCACTTCTCCCCCTGGCTCTCCCTCATAAGGTGTCCACAGMCCTACTTGCCCTATCCTGCACTTCCTATTGACAGTGGGGTGCAACTCAGCTGATGTGACATTCCAGCAGCACAGCACATCTCTGCCCTTAGAGAGAAGCAGATTCCACTCATCTATCACCCAAGCTAGTAGAGGTGACAAGCCTGGGACTAGAGTTTCAAAGACAAAAACTGGGACACGTGGAGGGGCTGTCATAGRTAAAGGTTTTGATGGAGTGAGGGACTCAGGAAGATGTAGGAGTAACCTCTTCCTTCTCCCAAGTCTTCTACAATGATACATTGCAATGCTTTTAACATAAGGAGGAAAGGATGTGTAGAAAGAACTTCTATTCTTCTGAGATCTCTTCTCTACATGAATTCCCATCCAATCCTCTGTCTAAACCTACAATCTTCCTTATTCCAGGACTGGCAATCTTTCAACAAAGGAGGGGTGGGTTGTATTTTTCTTTCCCCTGTTAGCTATTAAGTGTGCCAGTGGAAACTTGGCGGGATGCTGAAGATGCTGCTTTTGCTTGTGAGGGGAGGTCTCAGTTCCTGCTGAATTTGGAGCTCCATGGGGGCCAAAAGCAAATGTGTGTCTCTTTGAAAGAGCCACAGTGCTCTGACTGCCAAGATCTCCCATGTTCTGTGTGATAAAGCTCATCTSGCCCCATCCTCTCTTTCCTGTTGTCCCATGCACTCTGCAGCTTGGCTATAGTTGGGCAAGTGGCCCTGAGAATTAAACTCCACAAAATACCAGCCCCAGTACTCTGGCAAACAGGAGAGGGGGGCAGGCAGATGGAACAGTGTGGCAGGTGTGTAGCTCCAGTCATTAATTGTGAGGCACCTTTCTTTTTTCTGGGTTTCCAAAACTGCTTGTTATAAAACAGAGAGGCCACACAGGGAGTATATATTCTCCAAAGAGAAGATCAATACTAAGTATGTGGCTGGGGACAGCAAATGTTGGGACTGACTTTCTCATAAACTCCTTGAATATCTAAACCTMCAGGAATGCTGACATTTTGGGGATAAGCCAGCTCCACCCTTCCTAATTAGGGCAAAAGCCCTCTGTGAGTTAGCAACACCCCRGTGTTGCCAGATACTCACTCCTATGTGTCAAGTACTGAGTTATCCAAGGGCCCAGAGACATGTCAATGTCAGTGGATATTATGCAACATATACTTTGAAAACAAATTCCAAAGTTTAACAACTGATGAATTAGGCCATTTAATATATACTTAAATGTCTTGCTAGATCAAAGCTACACCATATGTGCTTGGCTATGTATGGAGACTCACTGTCATACGTGGATTTCTTCTGTTTCCCCCAGGGAGCAGCTCTTTTGCGCACTTAAATGAGCTGGAAACAGTTGAAACTAAATCCCAGTATGAAATGTGAGTCCTGTGTTTAGTGGGTTTGACTTTTAAAAATGCGAACACACACAGGCCCTGATGACTTCAATAGCATTTATGGGTGCTTGGTGCTTTTATAAATGTCACACTATTTATAACATATTTCTGTATCCTTTTTTATATATTCTCTGTTGGCCTGTCCCCTTTTCACTGTTGTATCTTTGATTGGCATAGTCACATCAGGATGCAGCATATGTTTGAATAATTAAAAAAATACAAATAAAAAAATAAAAAAAMCACAAATAAAAGTTATCTTTATTCTAGTCCATGTTTTTCCATTGCTCAACCACCAAAGATAACAATGCCATTTCACCACTGCTTTTTACATTCTATGAAAAATACTTTTAGTTTTGCAGTGGCTTATTAAACGTTCCACGTCCAATTATATGCCCCTAGAGTTTCCCCCTCTGAGCTTTAGAAAATTGTTTCGGCTATATCGAAACTCATGCCAACTTCCTGGCTTCTTGGCCGCAGGCCATCAGTGAGAGCTCTGCTAAGGACCACTTTGAGGCTCTCCTTGAACCTCTTCTTCTTGCTGCTCCCTACAAAGAAGTAAACCAGGGGGTTGATGCTACTGTTAACGGTGGAGAGAACGATGGTGACGTGGTTCTGCTGGCTGAGCAAAGATGACCAGTGGTGGTAATTCAGAAGATACAACAGCCTCATGGGCATGGCAAAGATGAGGAAGACAATGACTGTGGCCACAATGATGATGTAGAGCTTTGACGAATGGGGTCTCAGGGAGTTACGGTGAATCCTGATAACCAAGATCAGGCTSGACAGAATCATTAGAGGAATGAAGATCATGAAAGTCAGGATCCACGTGAAGATGAGCATTGCTTGGCAATGRTTGCCCTCGTCGAACTGTTCCTTGGGTGAATCATCTTTGCATGTTAAATATTCGGCTACTGTCATGAAGAAAGAGAGAGTCCACAGAATTGCACACACAGTTGCCGATTGGTGCTGTGACCGGTGGCATCGGTACCAGATGGGGTAAACAATAGACAGACACCTCTCAATACTGATGGCTGTCAGGAGATAGAGACCAGTATTATAGCCMAGAAGGAAGACAATAGAAAGTGTGGTGGTTACATAATAGTAAAAACCATACGCRAATCCAAAACCAGCAATGTACTCAATTGACAGAATAAACGTACAGAGCAGTAAGGAGAGATCAGCAATGGACAAGTGTGTGATGTACGCAGTGAATGGGTTTCTTTTGATCTGGAAGCAGAGGCACCAGAGGACAATTCCATTTTCACAAAAACCCAGGAAGGAGATGATCATAATTACCCAAAGTGGGGTCAATATCTCCCAGACCCTTTCCTGTGCAGAAATGTTTCTGTGCATTGAGATGTTCTCTGTGCCTTCGCTGGGATGAAACGTTATGTTTGGCTCATCCATGGGGAAAGCTCAAGTTTGGATAGCACAGCTCTTCCTTCTGTAAATATGTATAAAAATACACTGTGAGCATTGTGTGCTCCTCCCCTCCCCCTTTTCCTTCTGTTTTGTGGACCCTCAATTTCTGGGGCTTTGGCTAAAGGAACACCAGCTTTGATATACTGATGCTAGCTAAAACCCAGTTGGAACTGCTCTTGGCAATGTTAAAGATCACTAAGTCCATGTTGCTAGCAGAAATCCTGAGCTGCCTTCTCTAAGGGGCTCAGCCTGTAAGTGCTAAACCACAGCTGAAGAGATTCTCTTACAGAGCTCTTGGACAAGCAACGTCTCCATCACATCTCAGTCTCATTATATAGTCGTGACAAAAGGCATTGGTAGTTCTTGTTAGAGCCCTGGATTGTTCCCAGACAGGTCTCTTCAGTTCCTATTGCAGTTAATATCATTAATTATAARTTAAACATWTGCATTTCAAGTGAACTTAGCTCAYAGGTTTTTTGGTTTAAAAAAAACATTGATACCAACATCAGTTTTCCAGAAAGGGATTTAATTAAGTAAAAATAATATGTAGTTACTCARCATTGTATTCCCTCCAAGTACAGAGGTGGAGGGAAGGCAAAATGGCACTGTTTTGAGAGAGCTTYAAGTGCCATTCATCACAGCATAACATAATTTAAACATGTTCACACACTCTGAGCACTTAACATGACTGCAGGTATCTTGCAAACATTATAAATCTAACCCATCACAAGGAGATGTTGTTCATCACATCATGTTCTTCATCATCATCATCATCATCACAAGCTATTCAGGTTCCCTGCCACTATTAGAATGGTTTTAACTGTTGTTTTGCTGAGTTCTTCTTTTGTTTGTCTCCTTTTATCTTATAACAGAGAGTTAGTAGCATTGGCTTCTGCTGATTTTCATACAAATATTTCATAGCCCATTCCCTGTTAACTTCCCATCTGCCCTGTGATGATACACAGTCACATTCAGGACACTTTTGGATTTACTGATGTTAACAGGGACTAATAACTGACAATAAGCTTACCCAGCTGACTTGGTTCATCCATATAAGATACCTTGTTCATTAACATGCCATAATGAGAATTKACCCATACTGTCAAGTAGTTAAGAACATCAAATGCAAGGTAAAGAAGTTCTACTGGRRCAACTTCTGCAATGGYTATTTTAATAGAGCCATTCATCCCAGTCATAGTTTTTCTYYCATGAACYTTGCATTTCCTGATTTCAAAATTTCAAAACAGCTCCTTAAAACAGGATACCACAGTCTAAGAATGAGCATTCTGTAAACAASCTAGGAAACCTCAGGCCTTGCTGGCATTTAAACCCGTGCAAAAATGTTCATGATGATCCCACCCCTATGCTGACCACCTGAGACAGTTGAAGGCAACAAACAACATAGCTGGAGATGTGGTAGGGGAGTTGAMTGCAACAAGTAAATGCAGTGACCAGAATGAGTGGCAAGCCTCCCAAAAGCAGTGTTCTGCAAAAACTTAGAGGGAAGTTCTGCAAAAAAGTAGAGGGAAGATGCTCAAACAGTGTGCTGCTGGAAGTACAGCAAAGGTTTGCAGAAAAAAAGGAGAGGAGAAACTACCTACTTCAAGAGTTGAAACAAATAGGAAAGGGAAAAGAGAATTAAAAGACTCAAGTATAGAAAAAAAAAGAGTATGAAAATATTCAAGCAAGGTCTTGATTTGTATCACTGGAGGAAAGGAGTTTTCTCTCTGGAGAGTAAAACAAAGAGGAAAAAGTTCTCGACTTACTAAGGTCATTCCCACATGACAGCATTCAGAGATGAGGATGGAAGGAATCCTCTTCTTCCAGATACATCCATGGTTTGTTCAGATTTCCCTGAGGCTGCTGAAGAACTCCCTTGAAGAAGTTTACCTTCTCCAACCATTTGCCTTTGGTAAGAGGGGGAGCAAAAAGTGACTCTGACCATGACTCAAAAAGAAGTGTGCAGTCCTCCCATTGCTCCAAAAGTCTGAGGCATGCCAAATAAAGGGTCCCAGGCTCATCATCTGAGGCTGAGCTTCAAATGGCATCACTCAGTAGCTGGCAACTCATCTAGCTGAAAGCCTGGGATTTAACTCTTGTGGGAACTGAAGGGCAGTATATGGAAAGTTGTCCTGAGCTGCTACAATACCAAGAGACCTAGTTTAAACAAACAAAAATGAAGGGAGTAGAAAATCTATTTGGGGATGTTAATATCCAAAGGAAAAAAAAAATCTCAATTTAGAATGTGCCACCACATGCCATCTAAAAAAATAAAAGTCAATTCACAAATTTGTTTTATATTTTTTGACATGAGAAAACAAGAAAGTGAGAAGAAAGAGAGAAGAAAGAGAGAAGAAAGAGAGAGAGAGAGAGAAAGAGAGAGAAAGAGAGAAAGAGAGAGAGAAAGAGAGAGAGAGAAAGAGAGAGAGAGAGAAGAAAGAGAAGAAAGAGAAGAAAGAAAGAAAGAAAGAAAGAAAGAAAGAAAGAAAGAAAGAGAAGAAAGAGAAGAAAGAGAAGAAAGA
>CADDXX010000081.1:1597499-1721804 GCA_902810485.1 Alauda arvensis
GAGAAGTTCAAACAAGACTAGGAGCTTGAAAAGCCTCCTGAGGATGCCCCCTGCTTTTACCCCAAGTATTAGGTTGTTTTTATRTTCAGATATTAGCAGAACAAACATTCTTAGCCAAATAAGGAGAGAGTTTGCTTGGTTTTCTCCTTTAAATGTTTCACTACAACTACCAAATCCCCAAACGGGAAGAGCAACTAACTAATGTGAGAAATAAATGACCCCGAAGGGAGGGTCACAATAAAGTTAGGACAGGAACAGAGTGAAATAAAACAACTTATAACTGTTTTTTGTTGGCTTAGGTTGTAATCTACCTTGTGTTCAACACCTATGGGACCAAAAATTCCAAGCTACCTCTGAAACTGGAAACAACATGCTCCTTTCCCCAAAAAAGAAATATACATACAAGTAATGAGAGAGTCATTATAGGCATATGTTAACATGTCAAGATTGACCAGGTACTTGTGTTTGCAGCCCACTGCAATCCAAAACTGGCTTCCCAGTCTCCACGAGGCAGTTGGTTTGTGAGACCTCCCTCAGGCACACGGCACCTCCTTCATGACTGCTCCCTGTAGCACCATCAGTCACCATCTACACAGCCAGGGCACCAGAGAGAAACCTGGTCTTGAGAGGAATGGGKCACAAATACAGCTTCTCCTTGCTGATTTGGGGAGTAAGAGGAAGGTTGAATGGTGGTCTTTATATGAGATGCTGCCAAGAGTTGGAGCAGCTGTTTCTGAATCAGTTTAAGTATTTAGATATGAACAAGTGTGCTACAATAGCAAAATGTGGAACTTGAACTGAACTTGGGACTAGAAATTAGCACTGACAGTAAAGACATGATGGACAATATGGAAACTCTTTTAATTTTGATCCAAACTGAATATACAGCAAGATGTCACATGAATGATAATTTATCCTAAAATCATTCTCCCTGACATGAACAGAGCAGCTTTGCAGTAAATATCAACTGAAGGGACTAACACTTGCAAGTATCTTGTATGTAGAAAACTACTAGTGTTACCTTTTATTATTTTTCTTAGAGTCTTTGAATCATTTCATGTTCTCCCATCTCCAATTCCTGGAAACAGAAGGTTTCCTGTAAAGATGGCCTTCCAATTTGTTCATTAAATACAACCCAACAACCTAGGATTGATAAACCTGGTTGGAGAGGTTTATGGGGWTGGTAMAGGTGCCAGTGTATAAAAAAGCCTCTGTGTACCCAGGAGTCAGATCTGCCACTATATACTTACATGAGCAATAAGCAAAACCCCTCAGGGATGAACTTTGCTAGCACTTTCAGGAAGTGCAATTTTTCCTGGTGGTCATTCAGTCATTACCACTTTGCAGCTGAAATTCATTCCTTAATTATTCAGCTCTAACAAAGGTTCGGAGTTGGGCTGGGGTTTCAGAGTATGGACTGAAGATGTGGGTGCACACCACTGACAGAGAGCTGAAGGGCACACTGAGAAACAGGCTGTAAGAGGGCCAAAGACCAAACAGGAGGCTTTAGGGGACAAACAGAGGACCATGGGACACACTGAGAAAAGCTAGAGAAGGACTTCTTATAAGGGCATGTAGTGATAGGACAAAGGGAAATGGCTTTGAACTGAAAGAGTGGRTTTAGATCAGATACYTGGAAAAAATTCTTTACTGTGAGGATGGTGAGGCACTGGAATGAGTTTCCCAAAGAAGCTGTGGATGCCCCATGCCTGAAAGTGTTCCAGGCCAAGYTGTCTGGGGCTCTGAACAACCTGCTCTCCTGGAARGTGTCCCTGCMCATGGCAGGGAGGTTGGAACTGGGTGATCTTTAAGGTCCCTTCCAGCACAAACCATTCTGTGGCTCTATAAAATGCATGGATCCTAAGGGTCTTAAGACCCCTTAAGTCTCACAGAGACCGGACGAGCCATGATGACTTATGGATACTCCTCAGTAGGGGATATAACAGTGTCATTAAAGTRGGAGTCAGGTGTGGGGTAAACTTAAGAATTAAGGTTACCCTAACCCAAAACTCACCACAGAACTTGCTGGACATCTTTTATCCTACACACACCAACCAGGATCATCCACGAGTTCCCTAAAGGGTGGTAACTGATGGATTGTGTTTTATAGGCAACAGGCATGAAAGCTGGCTTTATTGCTGGTTTCTACAAAGGTGAAAATATATGTCACCAGCAAGTTTTGAAGCCAACCCAGGTCATCTGTTAATAGCTAAAAGTAAGGTTATGGTTGGAGTTAAAATTCTAGAAAGCATAAGACAAAGACTACTAAGTCTGGAATTGGTGTAAGGCTGAAGACTCCTTGGTGGCTGCTCAGTTGCTGTAAGGCCAGTTTTAAAATCCTATTAGAGGCAATTACAGGATTGTATTTTCATGAGAACAGTACAAAATAGAAGGCTCTAAATCAAGGATCATTGCTTAATCCTGTAATCCTACTGAGAAATTTTGACAGCTAGTGTTGGTAGAGGTGAATTAATCTTATTATTTTGTGGGTGGTCAAGACCCACCACATTTTGTTTAGGAAAGTGGATTTAGGGCCTGAAAGCCAAGTATACTGTGAGAAACAGGGAGGAACCTCACCTGAGGAAAGAATAAGGAATATAGTGAGAGATGGGGCAGGTGAGTGTAGTTGGTGTTGGGACCGTACAGGCTCCTAAAATAGTTTGGCAAGGCTATTTTCAGATTGCTTTTCTATTCTTTGTCAGAGATATTTTGGAATGATTCATGAATTTTAGGTTCCGCTCTGAAAATGCTGATGAGCAAAGGGTAATTAATAGCAGATAAAAAGTAGGGGCGGGTGAGCCCCAAGCTGGTGTGCAGCTCTCTGGAAGCAAAGTGAGGTGTCTGGYCCATTACTCTGGTGGTGTTGCCCAGGCTGGTGGGAGGTTAGAGGACTTGTTTACATTTTAACTTTATGGACTGACTGCCTCGTGAGCAAGGGAGGATTTGGAGATGTTCCTGCTCCTGACTTCAGCCACACCTTCTTTTTTTCTGACCTGCACAGCTCTGGGAGGGGGGACACAGCTGGCTGCACTCCCCACAAGCAGAGGGGAAACCAGCCAATTTGTCTATAGAAGCTGTACAGACCTATTCACACAATACCTGACATCTGTGTTCACCCACCTATGGCAGCACACGTGGTGTTTTGGATCTGAGCTCATACCTCTGTGTCATGCCACAGCTGGTGAGGAAGCAGCCAGAGTAAATTGCAGGGAGTTTCCCAAATCAGAGAGAGTATCAGCAAGTGAGGAGCTCTTAGTGTTGTTATGACATGGGCAAAACTAATATAAAATAACAAGGTTTCCTTATGTCCATCTTTATCCCCTATACCCTTTGGTTTCAGAGGCTCCCCAGCTGTCTGCAGACCTACCTTCAGGCATAACAGGTGGTTGTTCTTACCTTGAAGACAGTAGAGTCTGTCCCTAGTGGAAATCTACCCTTGCTAAAATCATTCTCAGTCTTATTTCCCTCTTGGTCTGGTCACTGATGGCACAAAAGCTTGCACCAAACCCAGCAGAGTCATGCATCAAAAGAGAAAATACATTGCACCTGTCTGCTGGCAGCCCCAGCAGCAACCGAGCATTGGGGCCACCACTGCCATGTAGTGTGAGACAATACAGGAAACAGCGTCTTCTCTCCACATTTTCATTTAGTATGTGCAAAACAATACAGGAAACCACTGGGGAGACAACAGGGTAAGAAYGGCAGTAATAACTTGGCGTGTGTGATTAGTACGGGCGGTTTRAACCTCTTCAGCTTCAGTTGTGCAAAGCAGAAGTTACACATTGGAAATGTGACTGARGCATGATAGAGATGAGTCAGAGCTTCCCATGATAAAATGTTGGAAGGAAAGCTCTGAATGCTGATTAGCCAGCAGTGCATGTAGAGTAAGACATTTTGTATTACTGATAAAGTTAATGGAAGAAGGGTCTGATACCATGGTGCTCTCTCTTTCAACCCATGCTCTTTCTGGATGTACCCATCAATATATGTCCAAATCCTTCCTGAAACAGTGTTGCTTGTCAGACTAAGTTATGGCTGTCAAGTGCCTGCCCTAGTAAGATTGCCCTGAAAGAATCTTTACTCTTGATTGTCTTTTGTCTTTTACCCCTGCTTACTTTTAATCTGTRTAACATATTTATCATTTGCATGCATTTCCAACCTATCACAGAAATGAGCCATTATTCTTTATTTGCCCTCTGTACTGCAGGAATAGGTGGTTTAAGTAAGATGCTTGGTGCATGTTACTGTGAAACCCAAATCTCTTTTGATCAGTTCATTGAACACTCAGGATTTTTCACCTGGAGTCTTGTGGCTCACTTGTCTCCCTGTCCTCTGCACAAGAGAAATAGCTATACTGCTGAGGATTCCTTGTACTGGAAAATTGTTTAAAACTATGATAACTGGTGTATGGAGACACCAGGAGTTTAAAAAAAAAATTATGTAGATGACACAGGAATTGTCAACAGCCCTTTCTGGACACTCTTTGGAATCAGCCAGGATAGGTCTGTGACTCCAACATCTTTACAAGTCATCTAATAACATGCTGAAATGGCACTACTGTGTATGACTGTAGTTAGATAATAAGCAGCAAACAACTAGAGCTTTATAATGACGTGCCTGAATGAGGTGTGTGTTACTATGTGCTGCTGGGGTTTAAAGAAGGAATTTCCATCAGAACTTTAAAAGTGGTCTAAAGGTCCATGAATCAATTCAAGATTTTAAAAATCAAAATTTCAGTGTTGTTGTGCGTGTGTGTATATCACATTGTGGTTCTGCAGGGAAACTGTAGCCCAGTTTTCTCATGTCTCRTTTCTCCTTTTTGCACAGAACCTCCCACAGTGCACCACAGAATATGACTTTGTATAACAATCCTCTTTTCTCTTGGTGTCCAGCTGGGAGCATGACTGATAAAGAAGAACCAGAGCACAGTGCATGAAAATATCATTGCAGAAGGGAAATAGTTCCTTCTGCTTTAAGATTTTTCCCAAATGCTGAATTTTTAAATGAAGACTCTCAAATAGCTAAACATTTTCCTTTGAGTAAAGTTCTTCTATTATTTCTAAATTGCTTCTACTACCCACCTCTTTCCAAACACAAAATACAGACTCAGAGATAATTTTTATTTTTCAAGGTGATGCATCTTGAACACAAGTGCAAAACAAGGTCATGCAGTGTGTTTACTGCATGGAGTCAGAAGGTCACTGAGTGAAAACACTGAACTGTCTCTTCTATCAAGTGTACATATGTATACAGAGTGGATCTAGAGCCCTAAAATATAAAAAAGGCCATTATATTTTCTGAAAAATGAATTTGTTCAAGTGTAGCAAGAGTACAGGACAATGACTGTGAGGGTAGAAATCATGAGGCCTGGGTTTATACTGTTTCAGACTGCCTCAGCATCATTAGTATTCCTCCTCTGCAAAATGGGAGTAGCATGGGAGCACTGGGAGGCCAACTTCCAATATGTGAGACACTTACCTAATATAGTAATATAAATACTAAAAATGCAAGGAATTTACCTACTGCTTCAACCTCACAAAAAAATAGTTTGATTCTGTTACAGGAAAGACAGGCTCTTGGCTTTTTGTTTATATATTTCCATCTTTTTCAACTTTTTCCTTCATCTCTTTGACAGAAATGGGACAAGATGCTGAGCTGTGGTAGTCATGACATGGAAACCCATGTCATTAAACCAGGTAATAATTCAGGCCCTGCACATGAAAAAAGGTTGCTTGTGGGGACTTCAAGTTCAGGATTTCTGTCTCTTGCAGTGATGCAGTTGTACATCTTGCCAAAGTTCCAGCATAAACATCCGTATTGGCTGTGTCATCAGTTTGCTTTCAAAAACACTATTGACTTGTCCTCCTCTATTCATAGTTTGATTTGGTAACAAAGTATTTGCCCTGCAGAGTTGAGATAACACKAAATRAGCTGTGTAGTGGACAACGACCAASCGAATTGCAGCTGGAGATAAAGAACCTGAWATTCTGCACTTTTTAGGCATTCCACTTCTTCTTCCTGCATCAAAACACACATTTCCTTCTTCCTCTGAGCTGGGGGGGTTAAAGACACCACTGCTTTTTCCCCTCTCCTTAACAGGGACTTTCAACAGATAAAATATATTCAGAGTCAATTGAAGTTTCAGTCTTTATTTAATAGAAAATATTTTCCTTGAATTGAGATGTTCCAGGGAYTACTGCTGCCTCTATTTCCTGCTGAACAYATTTCCCAGGACTACATTTTTTATYCCTGGTCATACKKTGCYCTTATCTTTTGATGGCAAGGACACATGATTYTCCTTGCCCTATGAGCAACACCCCAGCATCTCTGTGAGGCTCTTGGCCATGCAGTGAGTGTTGCTGATCACAGTGGAGGCAGATGCAGGTAGGGCTCCAGGGCATRTCCCAGGTGGGCAGTCGTGTCTGCTTGTGCAGATGGAGTGGGCCTGAGGTGGCTGTGCAGAGCAGAAGTACTCAGGTTACCCCCAGCCCCCAGGCCAACACAGTCCCACAGGATGCAGCCCTGGCAACAAAGCACTTTCACTGCACTTTCACYGCTCACAAGGCACCTACACACAAAAGACTGAAGGTTGGTGGCTCAGTGTCATCTATCCTGTTTCTCTTTTTCATTAYCTTATTTTTTGTCTCTCTCTCTGATCCTGGCTTAATCTTTTAACACCTTGTTGTGGTCTATTTGCAGCCACATTGCCACTGACAAAAACACATTTTCAAYTGAGGTGGAGGAGCAGAGTTTACAAGCATGACTCAGGGCACACCTAAATAYACTTAATAAGATTTCTGCAACTATGTTGTTATGTTCTGCTGTGGTACAAAGMGATCGGGCTCTAATCTGAGACATATTCTCAGCAAAGCTGTTTCCTAGTCCTCCTCCAACTATGGATCGATGGAAGGAGATGGAGAGGTGTCAGTCACAGAGCCACACAGCTCCTCCTCATCAGGCCAAGTATACCAATCACCCAGATAACTGCATAGCATATAATATGCATAATATTTATACACATAATATTCATATATGTCTTGCCAAAATGAAACTTAGTGCTCTCCCAGAGAAGAAAGGCTTGGTTCCCGGTGTTGGAGTTTTTTGGGGTTTTTTTGAGGGAGAGAGATGGGGGAAGGAAGAATYAGCAAGAGACTAGAATACAGTTGGTTGTGTAGAAGCCATATGAGTCAGAAGCAAAAAAGTAGATTATGAGATTGTAAAATAAACTGATGATATGTATCTCTTTTTTTTTCCTCTGGAAAGTGATAGCTGACGACCAAAATGAGATGGAGTGCCAGCATTTAGAGCTRGAAGGTAACTCCAGTGACAAAGTCCTGCAGCAGAGCCTCATGCAGCAGCAGGTCAGGATGGCASGGCAGTGGGGCTCATCCCTCTCATGGCAGATGTGTCACTGGAGTCTGTGTCTCTTGCACCATGGCTGTTGGTTCAATGACTGCTGGGTCAGAGCAGGCAACATGAGTAGATGCTGGCCAGAATCTGTAGACATGGGGCTTTTTTTTTTTTTCCCCAATTACCTCTGATAGTCTCAGTGGCCATCTACTAATTCTAATTGGCAGAGCTAAACTACACTACAGAATATGTGAGCCCAAAACCAGGGAATGAGCCCCAGGTGCTTCCTAATCCCAGCTAACAAGTTTTACAGGGGTTTTTTGCATCCTCTTAGCTTCTAAAGCAAGCTGCTGTCTGCACCTCAGGATAGGATCAGGGTGCAGGCTCTGAATACAAAGGCTTTGTATGGTATTTAAACCACAAACTCTTCCAAAGAGCAAGCTCAAGTCAGGATGGCATGAGAATGTCTTAAATGCTACCTAAATTCTAGCTTGTGTTCAGGCACTTTATTCAATCAAGGCTTAAATTCTTCAKTCTTCACATTTTCATCTGCTGGGAAGAAACAGCTGAGGGGTGGTACTGCCTGTTCCATAATTGCAAATGTAAATCTTCCTCGGGGTGATCATTAAACTGTAGGTGTGTGATTCCTGAAGGAACATTGTGCCAGGCAAAACAAGGCCAGGCTTTTCAAGCATTCCTCTCCTTGTGTCAGTGGTGGAACAGACTTCCCTGGTGGGAAACATGTGATACATTAAGCTTAATTATCCCTTCTGGCTTCCAAGAGCAG
This sequence comes from Alauda arvensis, assembly GCA_902810485.1. Classification (NCBI taxonomy): domain Eukaryota; kingdom Metazoa; phylum Chordata; class Aves; order Passeriformes; family Alaudidae; genus Alauda; species Alauda arvensis. The sequence continues at coordinate 1,605,637 of CADDXX010000081.1, forward strand.
GCTTTATGTTAATGGGACAGGAGCTACAGTCTCTGCCCTAATTCAGCCAAGAGCACTTCCCCACTGCAGTAACTGGCACAATCTATAAGTGGCAATACCCATATTCTCACTTGTTCCTCACACATCTCAAACACACCATTCTATCACAGGCACATCACTCCCTTGTATCACTCTCGGACGTGGCTGTTGCAGCACCACGAGGCAAATTACAGGTTTGTGCACTTCAAAGCCTTCCTTTCCATAGAAAGTATTGCATAAGAGTCAAAATTCTTCTGAAATAGGCACAGGTGGCCCCTCTTTTCTTGGGTCATTTCTGTTTTACATACCAAAGCCAAGCTCAGATGAAGATTTGGAAACAATTCTGGGGAAAGGAGGGAAAGCATTTCCTTTTTGGGTATCCGCCCTGGTCTTTTCTGCTCTTGGATAGCTGCACAATCTGATGGCTGTAGAAGCCAGAGATGTCCTCCTGGGGCTAGGCAAAGGCCTGGGCTGCTGAATTGACTGTTTGATAGCTGATTTGAAAACAAACAGACCTTAAAATAGTATTTCTGCAATTGCATTGGCTGCAAACTTTCAGCCCTGTGTTGAATTGGACCAAGCAGGAGGAACAAAATAAGCAGTACTGAAATTACTCTTCTGCCTCCTTTGTCCACCATATTACTCCAATGTCCACAGCTTTGGGTGTTTCTATTTCCCTCTTCCTTCTTTATGGCTTTTCTTATTTTTTTTTCCTGCTGTGTCCTTTCTCTCATCATTTCTGCAGCTCTCCCATGAGAGATGCTCACTGTCTTCCTTTGAACACATGAAGTGCCAGACAAGACTTGAGAGATTGGGAAAATGGAAAGAAGAATGATGCAAAGGAAAACAACTCCAAGGCAAAGAGGCATGGGACTTCTTCCTTAGCATCAGTGCAGACAGAGTCATCAAAACATGAGTAAATCCAATATGGAGAGTGGGGAGAGTGCAGGCATCTTCAGTAACCCTGCCACATCCTCTCTGCATTTCTACTCAGCAGGCCACCAGTCTGATCATAACCTACTTCAGACCTTTCTCCTGCCACACCACCAACAATTAAAGTTCTCCTCTGTCAACATGCTCATCTCAAACTCACCCACTGGCTCTGGGGGGCTGCCTTCACCCCCTCTTACTGTGTGCTCCTTCTACCTCAGGGAGAAAATTTATTTTTGTCCAATTGTTTATGTAAAGTCTTTATTTGGTAGAGGTCTTCCAGGACACAGACATCCACACAAAACACGAAATCTCAGAAGTTTCTTCTCTTTCCTAATTTAGGCAGAAAAGAAAACCTTCTCTGTCACCTTAACCCTTTAGATACACTGAGCTTTGAAGAAATTTTACCTCTTTGGAGGCATTATGCTGTCCCTCCAGTTACAACATCAGCCCCAGAGCTTGTCTGAGTGCATGTGGTGATCTGCCTCAGTGTTATCTTTCACTTCCCTCCCTCACGGCTCATCTACAGGCCTGGAACACCACTAACACACTTGGCAAAGAAGTCATGAGCTGGATTAGCTGGGCATCCCCTCATCATGAGCACAGTGGCTGCCACTGAATATCTGCAATCCTTCCCATGCACAAGTACCCATTATCTGCAAAAAGTAACATGCTGGAGTTTTTCAAGATAAAAATAATTATGTCTAACACATATCTTAAACATTTTAATTACCACAGCAGCTCCCACCAAAACCTCCAGCAAAGCTCATGCCTTGGCTTGACTGGGAGCAGGACACTGCCTGACAATTGTTTGAATGTTGACTCACACTTTYTGTTCTGAAAAACTGAGGAAAACTGCCTGTGAAGCACACTTTTTTCCTCCAGTTGGGAAATGATATGGTTACTTCTGCTGGGCATTATCTATAAGTGTCAGAGTGACTTGGCCTGGCTGAAAAGATTGTACCACCTCTAGCATGACAATGAAACTGGGCTGGAAACTGGATCCTCTGGATCTGGCACCAGAGGACTATGGCTTCTGGACAGCTGAGAATAAGAACACGCAGAAGATCCTGAGTACATTTAGGAAAGAATATGATCAGCTTAAGGATGGGATTTTTTTAATTGCAATAACAAGAAATTCAGCTTTGCAAAGTAAGAGCTCCCTTCTAGTCCTGCATTCCTTCTTGAGCACATTAATGATCTTACTTCAGTGCAGTGCAAAACAAAGTCAGCATATTCTCCTTTGCATCTCTTCTGCCTTTGGGAATTCTGGATTCAAGCACTTTTTGTGCAGGAGTGGTACTAATGAAGTCTGCTTATCTTTGATCTAGTTCATGAGTATGTCTGTGACTTTCCATTCCTGTATGACCAGTGGAGCCTCCAGCATCCCATTTGCTTCACTTTTAGGGCTTGCAAGCAAGAGTTGTGTGAGAAAGAAGGTGGCTGTCTCCTGTGAGTCCCTGGAGACCAGAGCAGCCTCAGACAACTGTTACAGCAAGGATACACCCTTGTGCCCACAGTTCCTCCTTCACAGGAAACAAGAAACACATGAGGCTGCCACAAGGCTCACATTCAGCCCCAGAAAGACAGACATGAGGATGGGAGGTGTGGGCACCACAAGCATAAAGCAAGAGTCTTAGCAAATGCCTCTGAGCCMCTTTGCATACGAGAGAAGAGAAATAATTTTAATTATAATACCGGTTGACTTACCATTTTATAATCAATGCCACCTAGTAGTCAATTTTTTCCATGTCTTTTTAAATAAATAGAGTACACAAATAAGTATTTAAACAGCCTAAAGGGTTTCTGCCATTTCATTCAAAACTCAGCRATCAAATGCACCAAAATAAAGATTTCATCCCAAACTTAGTGGTTTTTTTTTTTATAGTCTCATTTTAAAAAGCAATGGTAGGGTTTTATTCGTACTTATATGCTCTAAAAATGCCMTTGCACATTTGCTGTTAGGTCTCTAAAAGCAGACTGATAAGATGGTACTTCACCTTTGTTGAGAGGAGATAACCAGAGGCATTGAGGCTGAGTCTCCTTGYCTTGAGACACAGCCTCAGGGAGCTCAAGGCTGGGACACAAGCAAGCTCTCCCCTTTTCTTATGGATATAGAGAACCGACTGAAATCAGCCCACTGGAGCTGGAGAGATCAGTGATGCACCCCCAGTTGGGTCCTTGGAGGCAAATTACAACAAAGTCCATGACTTGGGGAAAATGTAGGACCTATTCTCACCAAACTTTGAACATTATCAGCTGCTATTACCATAAATGGGGCAAAAGATGCTTGGTACTTTGTACTTTTCCAAGTCTAYGTAAACATGAGCAAACTACACTAGATAGCAAAAGGCAAAAGATTGAATGATACTGTGAGTTATCTTTACATGCTTGTGTATATTTATCTATTAACACGGTGCATTGATTGCCATTTTTACACAGATCACTTATCAATGACTTTGTGTTCTCTAAAATGATTACGAACTGTTCAGTTACATAAACAAGACTTTATTCAGATGTTGAGTTTTTTCTTTGATGATAGTTACAACTTTATCAGATTAGTTTCCATGCTAAGTACTTAGTAGCTGATGAATCACATTGTAATTCAGCTGATTTGCCAACATGGTTATATTTCCTRGGTCTTTATTAAAAGAGGAGAAGCATCTTTCATTACTTTGGTTTCAGTGGGATGGAGGATTTCAGGAAATCTCTTGCTAAGGGCTCAGGGAGCAACAATGCAATAATTATCTTCAGTCATTAATTATCTCATTTTAACCCTCTCATAGTTCTCTCCAGTTTGATCTTGTTCACAACTGTCTAAAAGAGGCGTCCAAATGAAGCTTGACCTTGCCATAATGGTCAATGCCATGACATTCCTCATCCTTGCTGTGCTGTCAGAGTCACAACCACTGAGAAACAAAGGCTTCCTGCACTGCTGYCACTCAGGCTCACTGTGTACACTCAGGTGTACATTTCTGCTTCATTCAGCAGTGCAAAACCCCTGGTGTCCTTCTGTGTCAGTGAATGGAAGAAGATGAGAATTGGAGAAGCCATTCAGAGAGCCCTGCAGAAAGCCTTAATGGATGGGACATGGGGAGCAAGGTGAGAGCAGAAACAGAGCCAGGATGGGTTGGAAACCCAGAAGTTTAGTTATACCCTCTTGAAGGGATGCACTCTGCAGGTGGATGAGTTTTTCAGATTTTTGAAGACTATAAAGACAACAAATTGCTGCATGATATTACCCAAGAAGAGTCACAGTCCTCAGCACAAGTGCATTTGAGGGGGAGGTGAAACCAGTGGCAGGTGGTGGTGTGATATTTGCAGTGGGACAAAACCAAGCATTTTGCCATTGGCAAGGAAAATAAATTTTTGAGGGGAAAAAGTAAACTTTACCCTTTTTTATTTTCAAAACTAGTCCCAGTTTTTGTGTGAAAACTCCATTTGTCAGTGAATTTGGGATTTCTTGGAAAAACACCAAAGCTCACTAAATCTTCTAAACTTTAATAAGATATAGCATTTCACATCTCAMAAAAATGGAGCACAAGTGGCTACAGAACAGGAGGCTGATGCTTGGGTATTGCAGGAAAAAGGAGTAAAGGAAGGAATGCTCAGTCCACCGTACCCTACCCTGTCCCTGGCTAGAAAATTAAAATCACACARGGTCCCTSCCAGAATGAGTCAAGGGAAATTTCCACTGMACAAGCCAGCTGGGCAGACTAAAAGGGGCAGAGAAGCCAGCTCCAGCACAGAGGGGTRTGGGYTGGTTCCTGCACCTGTGGGGAGCTGAGTGCAGGGTAGKGCAACCACRGCTGTATTCAGYTTSYCAGGACACCWGCCTGACAATAAGACCTGTGAACASARAGCCAGCASCATCCCCACYGTAGAAAAATGTTGGTGCCAGGGCAAATCCATACTTACAGAAGGAAGCTGTTCATTTCTAAACTTCAGAGTAGCAGGGAGGAAACAYTGACCCTTACTGAAGGTTGCCAGGYCMACGTGTCAGCTGCTCCAGCCCTCTTGCCYGACTCTGGTGGGATTTGTGGTAAATGTGGCTGATTAGAAGGTGAAYGAGCAAAACTGTGAGAGAAGTGGTAACCTTCAGAAACTCCTGTGTGGCTGAAGTGCCAGAATCTGCCTAAAGCCTATTTTCCCCCTGCAGATGATCATCAGCAAACCCTTTCACATCACCTCCAGCTCCCCATCACCTATTCCTGCCTATTCTCTCCAAATCCAACTTTTTCTCTGAGTCCTTCTTCCGTGCTGAGAAGTCCATCTCTCTCCTGTGCTTGCTGCTCCAGGGATGTGGTGGGGGCCAAAAATTGGAAGAATGGGGGGCCAGGGTTCACAGATTCACAGGATATTCTGAGTTGGAAGGGACCCACAAGGACCACTGAGTCCCACTCTCAAGCAAATATMCCATACAGGGACTGAACCCACAGCCTGTGTGTTATCAGGACCATGCTGAGCCAATCTCAGSGTCAGGCTCCTCCTGCCCTACCAGCAATGACGCTGCAAATCCTGGTGTGTGTGCCAGGAGCTCCTGGCCACTGCTCTAGCACAAATACTCACAGAAACAGCWGACAGGCCAGCACATCTTCTTTGGGAACTGCCGGCAGCAAGGGGATGGGGCGGTGCTTTGTGAAGCCACAGCCCTGCCTCCTGCTTGATTGAGCCCACCATGAGCCAGCAGCCACTGACAGGCACTGCTTGTTCCTCCAGGTGCCTCCTTCAACAGGGACACCAATGGAAGCATGCAGGTAAAGGAGGGTAAGTTGAGCAGGGAGCAGATTTAATCAGAGGTGTCAGCCAGACTGTACTTGGGAGTCTAAAGATGGTGACAGGTGCCTGTGGAATTGAGAAGAACTCTGGTAGCAGTTCTGTTCCCCCATCACTGTGCACTACTCTTGTGTTAAGTTATGGCACATTTAGGACATTTATCAATGCAAACCACGGAGCAAGAGCATCCCTCTTCACAGGGGTGCCTCTGGCTGCAGAGAGCCCTCAGACACCCCTCACTGAGCAGCCAGACYCAGTCCAACCCCTGGAGACTGCCCAGCTTCTGGAGGCTGTGGGACCCCAAGGGAGGCCCAAGAGCCCAGCGTGTCTCCTGTGGCACTGCTTCCCATGACCCAGTGGCCCTGTGGAACAATTACATCAAGCTGCTTCTGTGCTGCATCCCAGGGGAGGGGGCAAATTYTGAGCACTGCAGGCAGCTGTGGGAGCCTGTGGGTTTGCAAATCCTCACATTTATGTAGGAATGGCGAAGGCAGTTGCACGTGTTTCAGGCACAAGACAGATGAGTCCCAGAGTGAGCAAATGACTGCCTGCTTTGGTTAGGCTGGCTGCACTTGTAAGCATCTTGTTAAATGRTGAGAAATTAAGACAGCTGTACCTTTGTTAAGCAAAAGCTGGAGGCAAAGCAGGAATTTCTATGAGCACCTTTTCAARTAAGGTCAGAACATGTGACAGATCTGTCCAAACACTAGTGTCAAGTTTTATGGGGCAAGTAAAATAGTTTGTATTACTTCAAAATTTAAAATGAAGCTTGCAGATTAGTCTTCCACTGCTTATAAACCCAGGTAAACTCCAGGAGTGTTCGTGGGTGGCCCAGGTCCAAACTTAAAAGTACTTCAGGATTTCCTTAATTTGTGTGCACCTGGCTGCTGTTTAATAAGCTATCTTTAAGTTTTAAATAGCACTCTTTTTTATTTTTCATTTTAACTGGATGTGTTTCTGCCAGGGCACCATGTATTTCCCCTGCATAGTAGCTACTACCTTTYACAGATTTCCATCCCATAGGTATGTTAAAAGCTAGCCTGACTTACATCACTGACATGAAGCTCTTTGCCAACACACTTGCTGTTGCCATTTTCTTTTAAAGCTTGGCTGTGGAAGATCAATGGATTAACACAGCCATCTCCAGAAACAGGAGACTGAGTGCCAATCACTCCTGTGTCCGAAGGGGGTCCTTAGCTGTCCTGCATGGGGAGGAAGTGGTGCAGGAGTCCAATCTTCATCTTACCTTCGGTGAAACATCTGTCTGTTTATACGCTCATTGCATATAATTGGTTGAGGAGAAAGTCCAAGAGGATTCAACTACTCACCTGCTTGTTAGGATGCTGATGGGATTTGAATCCACTTTCTCTGAGGATATGAGTGTCATTCCCCTGCCCAAGCTGCAGAGCAAGGGTTTCAGTGTCAGGTGGGAGTGTTTCTGCATACTGTGTCTGTGCTTAAAAGGGAGCAACCCCAGCCCAGGTACCCCTCAGAGATGGGACTGTGCCAAGATCCTTCCAGAAGGGAAGCCCAAAGGCACTCCCTTAATACTTAAGCGCTGGTTTTGTTCAAACTTTTTTGGTTAAAACCACAAGTTTGAACAAGGTAGTTTCTGCAGCAAGAGAAAGCATGTGGCGAGACATTGGGCATAAACTGTCCCTCATCCTCCATGCATCCTGACTACCACAACTCTTCTCCACTTTTCATGCCCTCCTGCCTTGCAACAAACTCACAGCTCCTGAGGGGCCTCTGGARAAAAATCTTTTCATGGCTTCTGCCCTCATACATTCTCCTTCCAGTCYCTGCACCACTGCAATCCTTGGCCATCTTCTGTGCCATGAGCTCCACCTGTCTCTGGGGGCACAGGTCCTGCTTCCCTCCCTGCTGCTCAGCCACAGCCTCTGTAACACAGACTGACACTCATGTCAGCCCTCCTGGGGAGGTGTGGTGACAGCTCTGCAGGACAGCCMGCACAGCTGTCAGCCATGCCACACCTCCAGCAAACCAAGGGATCAGAGATTGGCTCTCCCCAGCATCGCTGGTCTTTACAGAGATGCCTTTCAGATAGCACTGGGCTGGTGCAGCATTCCCCTTCCAAGGGTCCCTTGTGTCAGACTGGGTACAATCAATCACCTCCTCTTCCTTAAGCATAAGGATTGTTGAAAGAAATACACTCATGGCATTTCATGCACTGCCCCTTCACTCAGCCTTCCTGGGAGGGGTTCTCCAGTGCTGGAGTCTATAGYAACCAGTGGAGAGGGGCTGTTGGGAAAAGCCACGGGAGATAAAACCCAGAAAATAAAAGTCAGATTTGCTGCTGCATATAGAACACCACAAAAATGTGTTAGCAGAGCAGTTGCACAGCAGGGTTTTCCCATGTTTAAGGCATATGGGAACTTTGTCAGTCACTTCCTCAGCACACAACGTTCTKACCCAGCTGTGGTGCTGCAACACAGCCAGAGCCATCCTGGCCTGTGAGGGAACCTCCCACCGAGGRGCTGAGCACTGCTGGCACCAGGCAGTTGCACTTCATTCATGCACCTAAACATCTGCAACCTTGCCCTTCCAAGGTTTTCTGCTATGGTGTCTTTTGAATGAAAGCGTATTGTGAAGAAGAACTGTTGATTCATACCATTTGAAAACACAGAACTATACAAAATTTTCTTCTGTGTGAAAAAAGTATCTTTTCAGAGCAGTAAATCCTGATCTCCTGTCCTCCAGGRCCAGTGGGAATCCAGCCTATTACCACTGATGCCATGAGCAGCAGCAAGAAGAGAATATTCAGATAGTTCTGCCTTTTCCATGTCTTCTCATTGGTGTAGAGATGTTACATCAAAACCYACTTATTTAATCTTGAACACATTAAAAAAAGTATCAAAAATCAAATTGTTCTTGTAAATAAATATATTGTGATCTGCAGTGTTCCATTTATAGGGCTCTATTTTTAGTGTACACCTTCACAACTTGAATTTTAACTTTTTTTTCATTGAGGGTTGGAATTATCCTTTCAAGCCTTGCAGCTAAAGCAAAAATTTCTCACAGTGCTAAGAGGCAAGTGTGCTGTAACTGCTGCTAGGGACTCTGCTGTGGTTTTACCTGTCTAAGGGAGACAGGTTTGATTTTTCTGAACTGCCAACCCTCAGAAAAACTCAGAAGCTCTGACAYCCATCTCTTCAGGGCCAGAGTTACAAGTCAGGTTGCACCACCAAGAATTGGCCTCAGAAACACTCTAAATTATCTCCTACTTCTTGCAGGAGACAGGCAGGAACAGGCATAACCTGAAATACTGTGGATACTTCCAAGTTCTATTAGTAAGAATTCCCTAGTCTGGAGCAAAAGCAATGGCTTTGGTTGGAATGGCCAGATTGATGTATTCAGGAGGATTGTGTCTTCACCAACAGCTGCTCAGAAAAACTTGCAGCTCTGTTCCCAGGGCCAAATGTCTCTGCTCTGAATGGTTTGACTAGCCCACAGCTACCAAATTTCATTGGAATTGACTGCCAGTACATCTCAGTGAGCTCTTTAAGAGGCTCTGAGCAGCAAGTGACCCTTGATTATCAGAGAAGGCAACTTGTTTCYGTAAAGTCTTGCCTTGGAAGATCAGAACATACTCAATCTCACTCTGATCTCTTCWTGTTCTACTCTGCATGTAAATAGAACTGATTTACACTAGGAATATCATTTATCAATCTAGTAGTTCCACAGCAATTGTCACTTACTTCTCCCAGCTCTAAAGCAGGAAAATCAAGTMTCTTGATTCACTACACCACATTGCTGCATGAGGTGTGTCTGTCTCTTGGAAATGGAAAACACATGGTCAGACCCATAGGCTATTTCTCCAAAAAGGGTGAGAGGATCTCTACTTTTGTTCACAGGGAAGTGTGCTTCTAGAGGGTGAACCAAGAGAGAGAACAGCACTGCAGGCAACAGAGTCATTACTTGTCTGTGTGCCACTCTGAGAAGAAAATGGGAGGAACCAAATTTAAAGACAGAAAAATTTCTTTGTTCCTTCAGAGTGCATGTTCCCTTGAAAACTGCTGGGCTTCTCACAGGTAACAGCACATCTATCTTCATGATTCCCAGACTGTAAAGATTAGATGCAAGTGAGGCTTTGTCTCCCCACATTTAAATAGCTAGCTGAATCCAGACCCCAGAGAACAAGGGTATTATGTTTCCTAGATCATAAGCCAGGAWTTGTTTTTATGTGAAAACACATGCTACTATATATAACACACAGAGAAAATCTTCCTAAACCTACACAATACAAAGAGCCTGTGCTCTACTTGACAGAAGGGGGGGTGTCTAATGATGCTAGAAGACAAACATTACAGAATAAGCAGGGAGACACTGGTACTTGAAGGAGCACTGTGACAGAGAATCCCATCACTGAAGGGTTACAAAAAAGGTCATCAAGAAGTCAGTTACTTGTCTGGTAGGAGCTTGTTTGTGAAACAAGAGCTGTAAACCACAAGCTGTGCAGAACTTGAGAGCCACACGTGAAGATGTGCTGGCCTTCTCCCCTCAAGAGCAGCAGAGCAGCAGGCCCCCAGCAGCAGAGAGCATGTGATCCTCAGGCACAGGGGAGTGCTGTGCTGCTGCCATAAGGTCCCCTGCAGCAACTCCTACCTTACAGTCAATTAAAGGCAGATTCTGACTATTAGGTGAGCATGGGCCCCATCCAATTAAGTCTGACTAATGACATCTAGGAACCATTATATGGAAACCCTGGATCAACAGGTTATTTTTAAGAAGAGAAGGAGATTAGTAAGAAAAATCTCTGAAGACCAAATTCCCTGGATTGACTAATACTCCAGCTACATCAAGAGAAACTGATCCACAAAGCATGGATAAAGGACTGCTCACATGCTGTGCACTAGAAGCAAACAGAAATGTGTGCTGACTCACCTGACCTCTGTATACTCCACAAATTGGAACCTGATAAATTCCACTCATCTGTGTGAAATGTCAGCTACACTGCCACTGAAAATACCAGTGCAGGAGACTGCAGTGACAGCAGTGCAAATTATTTACTGTTCCCCAGAATCTGTCATGAGCCCCAAGAGTGGTTTCTCCACCAACTCTGCCCATTTTCATTTGGTAAACAGTGACATTTCCACTGTTTTACAASTGAAGCTAAAAATAGCATCTTTCATAACTTCCCAAACTTTATCAGAAATGTGTTTTATGCAGCAAGCACTGGCACTGGGAACAAACTGAGGGTCTGAGTAGCTGTGAAGAACCTACACAGGACCAAAGTAAACTTGGCATTTAAACAATCATCTCTCCCTTCAGGAGATAATGCTTTGAGCAGRTTACAAAATACCACAAATTGAAAACCAACAAACCCCCTTTTAAAAACACATTTCCAAGAAAACAATTCAAAGAGTAACCAGAGTTTTGGGGTTTTTTTKGGGKTTTTTTTCCCCTCATATTTTATTGAATGAAACAAAACAAAACAGACAAACACAAGAACTAAGATCAGCGTTCCTCACGTCTCATCTCAACAGTGGTCCTTTAGAGTCAACAGCTACGAGCTCCTCCAAGTGCAAAGGCCAAGAGAGACCACAGTGCCACAATACCAGAGATTCTAAGAGACAAGAATAATAAAATGCTGTTAGGTTACTTATATTTAAGGCTTAATTTTGTGTTTATTAAGCCCTTAGATTATTTTCCAAACCACGTCAAGGCAGAAGTTCATCCTTCATGAGCATCACTGTCACTACCTCACAAGAGGGGTGCACTTTCAATCTGGAATTCTCTCCCACTACCAAGCTTTCAACTCAGCTTTAGAAAATATACCCACATCCATCCCACAGCTCGGATTCTGCCTCCCTCTCATCATGCTTATTAGAGCTGGTGCTACACTCATTAAGATTACCACCTCTCTGCTGTTACAGCACATACAGTTTTGTGCTATCCACGGGGTAACATTCCTGGGTTAACCACGAGTGAGATTGAAGTCCAGTCACCCAGGACTGAAATCAGCTCATGAGCAGCCACCCAGCAAGCAAACCTGCTTCTGAGTCCSTGTTCCTCCGAGGGACTGGCAGGAGGACACTGCAAACACGTGGCAGGGCGTTGCTGTGCCAGGGCCTGGGACCTGGAAGGAATGTTTGCCCCCGCCCCATTCCCGTGCCTCCACAACTCACTGCAGCAGGCAGTTCACGCTCGGCGAGTGCCTCCAGTGGCGATAGACGGAGACCTGCAGGTGAGGGTGGTTCCTGTAATCCCGCAGGACGAGCCTGACGCTGCAAGGAAAGCACGGCTGGAGCTCAGCCCGCGGCTGCTCACAGTACCCCACAGCTCAGGGCAGGAATTTCTGTCCAAGAGCTGTCACAGCACAGAGAGGGTGGGACAACTGCCTGGATCAGAGGAAGAAAGGACTGAAAGTGAAGACTTTCTGATCACTTACTGCTTGTATTTATTGGAGAGCAGGATGAACTGGTTCTTTGAAAGCCGTCTGACATCAAAGTGACAATGAGCTTTAAACTCTTGGTAAATCTCTCTCTCGGTCAGCCCTGGCCAGCCTCGGACATGGACAACCAAGGCAGGGGGGTGACGGCAAGGAGCATCTTCCCCAGAAAAATTCTGGAAAATGTACAGCATTGAGACATATCTGAATATGGAAATACTATAGAGGCACTATTAATATAATCAGAAAATATGCAGAACATGACAAATAAATGACAGGTTGTATAATACTGCTGCTGTTATAAAAAAAACTTTTTTGCCCCAAGATTCATCTAAATATCATTATAAAAGCAAACTGTCACAACTACCATGGAGAAACTACCTGAGAAACAGCAATGTGAACTGGCTAATGGCAGCTTACAGAATAACAGCATGAATGCATTTTGCAAAGCAGAAATTCAGCTCATTGGCCATTTTAAAAGGTCCACTGTTAACAATGTCTGCCAAGGTGGGCCCCAGCACCAGTGGACTCCTCTCCTCTAAGGAAGCTATCAAGTARGCTCCTGACCTATGCACCCCCCCAGACAGGTCACAGACCTGCAGTTCATACGCACAATGCTTGAAACACCACCTCGGATGAAATTCACTTTGTTCACATGCTCAGCCAACACGGTGAGATACTGTGAGAAAGAAGGCTCAGCCTCCACTGCATCGCTGAATCAGAAAACAAAAGAGAACAAAGTTTTGTTTCTCCAGTGCTGCACTGCTACACAGTGTCAAGCTCTTCAACTAGAACAGAACAGTATTTCAGATCTTAGTATCTTCCTAGAGAAGTCAAAAATCTGCAAGAAAAGGGAAGGGAACTTAACTGAAGGCACTGATTCACAGAGATTTCAAAAATGGAAACTAATGGAAAATTATTTGACCCTTACCCAAGTGAACTGAACTTGAGAGAACTGGTTCAAGAATAAAGAAGTCACAATGTCATTTCCCAACCTCTGAGCCATCACATGGCCCTGATTTCATTTTTAAAATGTCAGCTTTGACATAAAACTACTACTTTCAGATTTATAAAATAAAAATCTAATTAGAACATGACATTTCCAGTAACACTTCCTTTTGTCCAAAAGGAAGGCCAGCCTGCGAAACAAAAAGTCAGCCAGAGCAAACGGAAGACTGTTTTCCATAGGAAAACATCCCATGTAATGCAATTTTCAGTCAACACTTAAACATTACTCACTCTGTGGACCTGCACAGTAGCAAATGAGCTGACATCAGAAGAACTAGAGAGAGGAATAATGAGGTGGCATTAGAAGAAAACTAGAGAAACACAGCTAAATACATAGAAAGCAAAAATGCACTGAAGTGCAGCTAAGTTACTAAGAGCAACAGACTGTATATAAACAAATATTTCTTAGCAACAAATAGAYCTAGAGAGAAGGAAAAGATTGCCAAATCCCAACACAATATCTGAAGGAGTTTTTAGGAAGCATTTTACCTGAACCACAGAGAAATGCGTCATAGCCTGCCTCATGAGGACATTTCTTCTCAGCTGTAAATGTCCAACAAAATCAAGAAGTAAACACATCCAGCATGCTGTGAAAGCTACTACACTATAGAATCCTAAGTCATAAGATCCATATTCTGGAGGTTCTTTTCCCCCTCCCCTCAGCTGTTTTCTTCCTCACCCTGAAAACTTTACACTCAGTAAAAAGTCTGTACTTCCAGCATGCATTTTAAAACAACACCAAAAAAGCAGCAGCAGTTACATGAATGTCTGTAAAGCTTAGCAAGATGCACATTAAAAAATTTTAACTTTTATGGAAGTCTAAACCAAACTGTGTCATCTATGTTATTGATGGTATGGGGACCATTTCAAAACACAGGAGGTCCTRTGCTGCAGGACCCGATGCTGCCAGGAGAAGCCAGAAAACAGCTGGCTCACTGCCAGTGTCACACCATGTCCTGGAAACAGCCTCCTGCACAAGCACCACTAACCCTGCACACCAGCCACCAAGCTCCTGCTGTACTTTGCCACTGCTCCTTCTACTTTACTTTCTGAGACAGCTGTTTCCCACCTCCCCCTGCCTCTTCCAAGGGCTCCTGACTCTTCACAGCCCAAGTCAGGTTCAGTTCAGCCCAACACAGTGTAAATGCTGTCTGTACCAGCAGCATGAGGCAAACCTGCCTTGCATTACCCTCAGCAGCTACCAGGGGCATGCAGAACACACATCTGGGGAGCCCAGGCTTTGGGTCTGGACAAAAATATGTATCAGCAGCTCTGGGCAAATTGAGCAGACATTCCCTCATGCTTTACATGTGGCCAGAGTACAACAAACCTCTTTTAATCTGACTTGATTTACAAGAAGAAAGATTTGCTTAAGAACATACCATATCTTGAGCAGCCACTTGCAAGAGCTATAACAGGGCATGGTGGACCTTTGGGATTCAGGTTGCTGCTGATGACAAGTGGATGTGTAAGATTTTTTGTCTTTCCTCAGCATGTTAGAGAAAAGTTACTGTTCTCTAGTGACCTGTAGCTTCATTTCAGAAAAAGCTACTGGAGACTTTAAAATGAACTTTGGAAGGCCTCTAGGAAAAGGCCATCACTTTTCCTCCTGAAAACTAACTCCTAAATACTTCCTTAGTCTCTTCCCTCACTCAAAACTTGTAAGCACTAAATCTGTTCTAATTGCATACAAAAAAAAAAAAAACAACAAACAAGTGAGCAGAACTAAAACTGCAGGGAAAGAGGTTGACTAGATGGTTATGTTTGAATGGGGAACCCTGGAGGATAAACAGATACCCCTGGAATGACTGAAATAAAAGAAAGGACAATCAAGCAGAATATGCAGTCTGAAATAGCTAATAAACAAACCCTCAGAATCCCAGTACTGTTTTAAAAAATATATTAATTTTGCATCTCCTTCTTGGGACCAGGGGGTAATGGGCACAATTTTCCTTTCCTTAGCAAAATTAATTCACAAAAGCAGTGTGAAAGAAGTCTCCTACCACATCATGACTAAGCTCATGAAATACAACATCTGTTCATGTGCTCCATTTGAACACTGTCTTTAGTTACTGCTTTGGGCTCAGTGCAGCCCTCTCTTAGGACAGGCATTTGAAATCAGGATGTATTTTCACTGAAAACTGAATCCTACTCATTTCAGAACATGGCATAAACAAAATTATTCTCAAGCTGCATTTACAGCTACATCTGCAAACCAGATTTGTGACCAATGAAATAATGGTGATTCAAAGCAAGCAGTGACTCAGAACAAATAATTTACTACACAATTCCTTTATAAGAAAGATGTGCAAATAATTTGCTCTTAAATTTAGAAAGATGAGGATCCAATTGAAAAACATTTGACATGAGGGAAAGTATAGACATGGGAAATGGCTGACTGTGAAATATCTTTCCAAAGAAGACACAGGGATTGCTAAAAGCTCTCTCAGCCACCACTCACCTGCACAGAACTGCATACACCTCTGAAAGACTAGACACTCGAGGAAACAGACACTTCTGTAAAAGAAGAATGTATCAGAAAGCCAACCACGACAGACCTTATGGTGAGTTCAATTACTTGCATTGCCCATCTGTTAACTGAGATCTAAAATTAGAACTTCCCAAGGCAACACTGAGAACTGGTTGCAGTTCTGTTATTATCACAGGGCACTGAGGAAAGATATCCTCTCTTGGGTGAAACACAAGTTTGAACTTCAAACAAAAAAACCTGTGCATCTCACCTTCTGCACAGATTTTGTTACAGTCTTGGTGTCTATGATGACAGGAAACAGGTTGTGAATGTTCCTTTTAAATTCCTCATAGCTTTCTGAAAGCAAAGCACATGTGGAGAAAGGCATCAGGAAACTGGGGAAAATCCAATGGAATTGTGAAGTAATAGGAAAGAGAAGTGACAGCAGGCAACAATGCCCTCTGCAGCATTTAGAACTCAGAAGAGGCAACCAGCCCTGCTGCTTGCTAAGCCCTGCAGGTGTCTGTGGTGGCAAACGTTCCACCCCCAGTGCAAAGGCAGCAGCCCGGGACAGCAGCTACACATGGCGGTACCTGGGAGGGGCCTGTAGAACTTGTCATGAAGATGCATAAGGTCCATAAGCATGTTGTGTCCCACCAGGGGCTGCGGGAGGAATATAAACATAACAGCCCATTGGAGCACATTTCTGGAGAGAGCTCAGAGATAAACAACACAGGCACACTCAACAGCTGTAACCCTTTCCTCCAGCAGACAACATCCACACACACTCACACAGGAGTCATTCAGACTGCAAGGCTCACAGAAGGACTACTGCCTGCAGGAGATCAGACTTGTGGACTCTCTGAGAGGCTATTGTCTCAGCAGCATTCTATTTTCAGGGGACCTAAGGAGCTAAGTGGATTCTTGGTTCAGCTGAACAGGGTTCCAGCCATCAGATCTATATGCTCGCTCACAAGGGCAGGGATGGTTTTTGCTGCACATCACCCATGGTCCTCTAAATCTGAAATCCATTTGATAAGCTCCACACCGAATATAAGAATTTCCACAAAAAGTCAGACCAATGATCCACATGGTCCAATAAAAAGATCTGCTGCATGCTGGAAAGTACAGCTTGCCCAAAAGGCAAGAATCTGCTCAGCTTTCTTAGATGGTGGCTCAAACTGTAACCACCAGGATTTTTAATACTGCATTTAACACAGCAAAATTAAAAAGAGATATAAAGTGAGAGCATGGTTAAGGCATTTTTACCTTCTTGGCTTTAACAAGTATCTGGAAGAGGTTGGTGAAGCCCCGGGCAAACCGCAGAATGAGCTTTTTCTGACAGTGGTCATAAGAAGAGCTCTCCAGAAGCTGACGACGCTCTGGACTCACTTTTTTCACCATTACCTGAAAAGAACAGTCACTGAGTATCTCAGGCTCCCATGTTAGTTGTATGTACATTGCTTACTGGGGTCATGTAATGCTGAGATCAAGTTCAGCTTCAAGGCACTGAAGGACAGAAAAACTGCATTCCCTGGGACCTTGGGACTGTCTCACTTCTCTACGGAGATCAGTGCTCCAGTAACTGAACAGGCCTGCTCAAAGTGAGTCTTAACTGAATGTAAAATACCAGTAGCAAACAGCAAATTACAGAAAGTAAGTATTCAAAGCAACTTCATGGCAGAAGTCAGCAAAGAAAAACCAGAGAAAATGCTAAAACTGCACATTCTTGTGCAGGTATTGAAGGAGGGACTTTATTTAAAGTCTGAAGACATAGAGAGGGGTGCCTCCAAAAGGGCTCCAAGGACAAGCACTTCCATTTACAGGGATTTTGGGGCTACACAACAAACAGAAACCAAAGTTGCTCAGTTTTGTGTATCCCTTTTCTTAGGATCCCACAATCAGTGTTTCTTTTGTCATTGTCTTCTCCTCCTTCTTGACTGTATCATTTAAAGTCCAAGCAGCATTTCAGAGTCCCTGCAAGAATGACAGTCCTATCTGCCCAGAGAGAAATCCTCTTTTCAAAAGGTCCACATTTCCATCTCACCTTYTTGTCTCCAAGAGGCTCTGTCCAAACATTTTCAAGAGCCTGCCTCAGAACCAGCTGAACTTCAAGCATATGATAGCCTGTGACACACAAACACAACAACAACAAAAAAAAGGCAGTAAAAGCTTCAGAGGTGCAGACAAGCCTATTAAGGAAAACACACCATTCTTCTACACTGACCACATGTTTCTCCCCCAAGGTATAGAAAACATTCCTCAACATATGAACCTGGTACATTACTGTACACAATGACAGAAAGAACACAAAACAAACAAAAAGCATAGACACACACACAAAAATAACCCCAACAACAACCACAAACCTACAGAAGTAAAAAAAGCCTAAAAAAACCCCAAAAATCACAGTGAAAATTTCAGGCAAATGAGCTTTTATAAGGACACAGAGGAAAGGAAAACTAGCTGAAGAGGGAGGAAGGCTACTACTCTGAAAAAGACACTCTCTGGTTTTGGACAGTTTCAGTTTCAGAGCAGCAGACCCAGAAGCCAAGCACACAAAGGGTACCAATGCATTTTCCCCCAGAGCTGATAARGAACTAACCCAGTCCTCTTCTGAATAGCATTAAAAGAGACACCTGAAATCAGTCTTCTTGCTTACTTAAATAAATGTCTTTCTTATCACAGGTGCTCACCAGTGCCAGACTCTATTAAAACATCAGTATCATAGCTAGCTGACAAAGCAGATTAGAAGTGCAGCACAGTCTCCATCCCTCCTATTGCACACTCTGCAAAAGAAGTCAACAAAGAATACTCTGGTTTTTTTAACCTTTTCTACATTTTATTACCTGACCTAGAAGATAAAGCTTTGGGTTCTGTGAGTAAACCTACAAATTATTCCCTGCAAAAAATTCCCTGTTCTTCAAGTCAGCACAGAAGTTCCTCAGCTCTGTTATAGTGGTCCCAAAACCTAACACAGGGTAAGTGGCCTGTTTATTCCCACTGGCATATGTATGTCTCCATGGGGCTCCCTGTTGCTCCACATGAGAGAGTCTAAACTCTGAAAGGAAGGGAAGAAAATAAACAAAAAAYGACATCACCCAGGATTTAAAACATGTTAAATGTTTTCCTGATTCAGAGTAACTACAAACTCTCCAGCTGCTGCTCAGAAGCAGTACAAAATGGCAGTCAATTACCACAAAGCATGCTCCAAGCATCCAGACATCCACTTTGCTCCAGAAAGACCCACCACCCCAACAGAGCAGAAAAGCAGAGCCCAGAGATGAACTGGCAGGAGCTACAGTGTAAACTGGGGTAAAGAGTTGTAAAGGCAGGATGGACATGATGCTTTTTTTTAAATAAAGCAATTTAAAAGGAAGTTACAGCCCCAGAAGTTCACAAGAAATTATGAAGCCACTCAGAGGCCACAGGTGTCTGAGAGAGGCACTTGTTTCATACCATTCAGATCCTGCAGAATCATAGTATCCTCTTCTTTGGCTGCAGCTATCCAAGAAGTCACTTCATCAATAGCTTTCTTCAGTACTTCCCTGTCTGCATTACTAGTGCTGGATGAGGGGAAAGAGGCAGTGTGAGAAATGCTCTTTACAGGTGAAGCCTTGTGCCTGGCTGTAGGAATGCAAAAGCTTCATTTCCCAACATGCACCCAATTCTCCACATAATATCCTGTGATCTCAATATTCCTTCAGACACCACAGCATGCTGGAACAGCTGGCAGTGAGGTGTTCAGACCAACAGGTTTCAGTATTTCTACAAAATGGGATGTGAGTGAAGCTGAGCCATGAACACAAAACTGAGGAGACACCTCTCTGAGAAGTGCTCACCTGCAGACTTTCCAGGTACCTGCTACAAGGTGCTGCCTGAGGATCTTCTCCTGTGCTTCATTCATGTACGGGATTCCATCTTTGAGGAACTGAGGGGGGAGAAAATGCCAGGTTGGTTACATTTCCYTGTATTTTCTCACAATACATTAGAGGATCAGCAGGTTAGTCAGGACAAACAAACTCTAGGCAATCCAGCAGGTATGGAGGAAAGAAAAGAATATTTGTCAACTGTAATCAATTTTTTTACTCTTTTTACCTTTCCTTTAATAAGATGCTTCCAAGAGTAAAGAAGTCAGATGCTTCCAGAACTGTAGAACAGCACTCTTATGGGATGACAGTGTCTGAATTTTATGGGAAATGTGGCAATACAAAGGATGCTGGTAAACTGATACTTCTGCACCTTYGTGGATAGTAAAGACACCCCAAGGGTCTTTTTAATAAATCCTTAGCTCACCAGAGACAGGTGTTTGGGGTTTTTTTGAGGCAGGAGTATCTGTCTGAGGCTGCTGAGAATGTGATTATTGCCTCTACATTAGTTCAGAAAAAACAGCACTCACTACCTCTGTTGATAACAAGCTGCAGGATGAATCCCTACKTTAGGAAGATGCTGTTCACCCCAGAAATGTAACATTTAGGGATACTAATCTGATTTCTTCAGCAGTTGCACRTATTTCCTCTGTTCTGCATTTCTGACAGAGATTGCATACCTTGTTGTAGTCAAAGCCATAATGAGACAGGAACCGAATACTAGAMGCAGAGAGGGTGAATTCCACATCCCTCATTCCCAGTGTTGAAGGAAAGAGAAAAAAGTTGTATGAATGCACCACGTACCTAAAATTAAAAGAAAAAATATCTCTATAAGATAATTACAARAAGTAACTCCGCTCAAAGGGAATTATGCATAAAATCTCTACTGCACTATCCTCATTGTAACAGAAAACTGCTTTTTTACTTACTTGTTTGAATTTTCTTTTGAGAATATAGCCAGCCCTGCAAGARAGAAACCTCTGTTGACATGGCAGCGTTTAGTTAGACGTCTACAGATAGCACGCAAATTAGATGAGGGATGTGAGGAACTCCTCAAGAAATACATTTTTTCCATTCATAAATGTCACTGTGCCAATCCTAGCAGCAACTGCCAGGCCACTCCTTGGATTCCTGAGATCTGCATGGGACAAGCTCTCACTGCTACGTGGGAAAAGGAGTCAGATCTGAATTAAATAACAAATAGACTGAGCGATGGGCAAGAGGTGAGATGGTGACGAGTCTCTGACAGTGCATACACAGATAAGTCTGTGAGTCCAACTATACCACAATAATGTTTGGAACAAGCACCACAGAGGACTGAAACATGGGTTTTTCTTCTCAGGTTCTTTTTTGTTCTGTTAATCCTAAAAGGCATATTAAGATCTTACATACAGTATTTCATACTGTTTTTGAGCTGGCTTCCTGACTCCTTATTGGTTCTTATCTGTCAATAGCCCTCCTCCACAGGCCCTTTCTCATGTCAATTTGTTATTTTAAGAATGACAGAAATAGCAACCTTCATTTTCCTCACAGTCCCCTTACTCATAATGCACTGCATCAAATGACACAGCTTTGAACAGGAGCTGCTGTCATATGCTTCTTGCTTGCATCCTCTGATTTAAAAGCCTTGTATTTTTAACTGTGAGCCTTAAATACGGTCAACTTTAGACCAGTAAAAACTATATAGCCCACCTGACTTTACATTACTTATTAAAAAGCTGATAGTGTTAAACATGAGAGGGGGGGAAAAGCCCAAGAAGGAAACGTCTCTGGAATGAGTTATTTAAGGCCAGAGCCACCTGCAGGACCCACCTGCAAAAGACCAGTTACCTGTCTGACCTCGGGAGATCCCTTTCCTTGTCAGAGCAGCACTTACCAAGCTGAACAAGAGTGAAACGCTGAACGCTCTGCTTGGCCTTCACATACCGCTCCGCAGGGRAGTCAAACAGGCTAGGAACAAAACCAGAATTGGGGAAAGGAGAGCAGGCACATGCTATGCTCAGGTTTTTCTCACAGGGCTAGAGCAACAAGTCTCCCTCACATTTCAAATCCAGCAGCTTTACCTGGGCTCGTTGTTTTGTAGGGAAGTTGAATGCAAACCAGTAAACTCCATATCAAGGGCTGTTAAGGCAGAAAGAACAAGAGAGAATCTGAAATTTGAGGCATGCTCTTTGCCGGCACCAGGACGGGGGCCTCTCAAACACTTCTCTCTACCGTAACCATCACAGGATGCCGGCTGAAGAGAAAAAGCCGTGGGGCTTTTCCTGTGGCAGGATGAGGCAGGGACACCTCCCTCACGCCCCTCAGGAGGGGCCGGCATCACCCTGTGCTGTGTTCGTGCCCCCACCCCGAACCCTAACACGTCCAGTCCCCAGCCCGCCGAGCCGAGGCCAGCACCGCACTCGGRGTTCCCTTTCCAGTCTCTGCTGCCTGTTTGGGTCCCCGCGCCTCAGCGCTCGCTGTTCCGGGCGCAGCAGCGCCATTATCGGCTGCAGCACCCCTCAGTGCCCGGGTCCCTAGGTCGAGCAGGGGCTAGCCGACCCCCTGCGCAGCCGGGCGGGGACCCAGGGCAGCACTGGCACCGGACCAGACGCCCCCGAGGCTCACCCACGAAGGCGGCGCGGAGGATGCGGCGCCTGAGGCGCGGCAGGCTCTGGGCAAAGCCCTCGGCGCCCACCTCCATCGCCGCCCTCCCGCGGTCCGACCCAGCCCGGCCCGGCGCGCCTGCGTGCCCGGCGGTGCCCGTGGGGCGGGCCCAATCTGCAGTAAGGGACGGGAAAGGTAGCCAGGTCTAGGCGAGCTCCCAGCGTGCCCGGAGCGGCGGGAACAAAGGACAGGGAGGTTGAGGCTGRAAACTGGAGAGGCTGCGAAGCCGCCCGGCATAGCCCGCGCTCACAGGGAGCGTAGGGGCAGCRCCCGGCTGCGCGTCTGCTGGAAACACAGATCGTACACAGGCCGTCCCTGTTTGAAAGTATTATTATGAATCAACAACTAGGTAAAAAATCCAGTAAAACAGTGKTTTTTTTCATTATGTCAGCTGAACACTGAGGATTTTATAGATGACAGAACCGTTCCGGGCTTGCCCCGCATGCTACCGAAGCCCAGCACACACCCTTGGCGTTCCCTTCTGCCCCAGAGCCCGCAAACAAGAGGCGGCAGATCCAGCACCGGGACACACGTAGAGGAGTTGCACTGACCAGGCTGCCCTCTATGAACTTGCCTGTCAGAGGGGCTCCAACACGCGTGGGGATTTCACAGCRACACAGTACTCGGGAGCTCTGCCGAGTCAGCAGGCAGAGACGCTGGCAGCACCAGCCTGTGCCAAGCAGCAGGCAGACACACAAGAAGAGACTAGGGCTTCTTAKTCCCTCCTGGACCTATCCATGTGGTTAAGCAGTTAGAATCTCAGGATTACAAGAAAGGTGTAAAGATGAGTTGGGGGAGTTTAATCTTTTCACCAAGACTTGTGCATTACTTTATCACAGTTCTAAACATTCATGTAATGACTACACTTTGCTAGGTTAGACTGGCAGTRTACAGGGATCAAATATCAATGCATTTCCAGAGTTCAGGCTTGAACAAACAAAAATAAAATATATTTTGTAAACGTTGAATTATTAATAAATTCTGTCTAGCCAAACTATGGTAAGTTCATTCTAGCCTTAAAGGTGTTTATGATTTTAGAATAAAGAATATGACACACTTCTATTCATTTGAAAATATTTTATTATAAGATGACACATTCCATCTTTTTCTAGCTCTGGACCTTCCCTCTGCCAGTGCAAAAACCTGAAGAAGTGATCCTTGTTCCTTTGGAAAGTCTTCCCAACAGTCTCCATTTTACTGGTAGATTCTTCGTGGCTCACGCAGAACAACACCGCCCTCCTCCATAGCTTTCTCAAATTCCTGAATCTTGTTCAAAAGATAAGGCACAAATAAATACCAAAAAAAAAAAAGGCACTTAAATATCAGTGGGGACATGTTATATGGAGGGGCAGTGGTTAACAGCCTCATGGAAGCGTAATACCAGGAACTGCAGCTTGTCAATCCTGCCCTTCTGAGTGTTGCAAGGGATTGTCAAGCCACATAAGAAAATTAATGGTAAAGTAAAATAATTGCCTAAAAAGGAGAAAAGAGCCAAAGGAATAAGGAGATGGGTACTTGCCGAGTCACAATGCCGTTCCCAGGGGATAATGGCTTTAAAGTTCACAAAGTTGATTCCTGCTTCCAAACAGCGCTGTGCCATTACACGGCCAAGGTTTTTGCATGCAGCTACTCCCTTGGGACTGTACAAGTGTCTCTTTATGGCCCACTCTCGGGTCGAGGCTGATACCACAACATCCCCATTGGAGCGCTCAACAAAGGCTTCTACGTAATGCTGTGTCCGCTCGAGCCGTAATCTGAGTGCAGGAAAGAAATAACAGGGGATTATAATGTCTTTTCCAGAGAACACAGTCAAATGCTTAAATTACTTCCTTTATGAAATAAAATTGGATATGATA
The DNA here is from genome assembly GCA_902810485.1 of Alauda arvensis. NCBI lineage: Eukaryota > Metazoa > Chordata > Aves > Passeriformes > Alaudidae > Alauda > Alauda arvensis. The sequence goes on from CADDXX010000081.1 coordinate 1,629,622, forward strand.
TATAATATTATATGTTTCGCTTATTAAGACACAAAATAGGACGCATGTTGGGAGGAAAGGCTTATAAGTGGAAGAATGGTGGGGAGGATTTGTTTAAGTGACCTTGCAGCTGGGAATGCCAAGGCCTGAAGAATAACATTGTGGGAAACCCCATGTATTATGCCTACTGCTGTTTATTCCTCTGTCTGTTTTGAGAAGCAGAATGTCTGTGTAGAGATAACATAGATGTTTGAAGAACCTCAGAGGSTCTCTCATGGACATTCTTGAGCTCCCTGTTTTGACAAAAGATTAAAGCTCCGAGATCATAAAAAAAGCACAGGGGAGATGGTAAACCTAAATGCCCTCAATAAATGGGTGCCAGCAGCAGGCTCACCACTTGCCCAGACTAGGCCTGTGTGTCTCCGCTGAGGTGTTGCTTTGAGATCCTCCAGTTAACAAGGTAATGAAATAAGTGTGCTCTTTGCATTTCAGCCATAGTTTTGTGGTTGTTCCAGCTGCCAGCCTGTGTTGACTTGCACAATTTCTATTACTATCTCAGAAAAGTGAAATTCCAAGAGCCACTTTTCATCAGTTACTCAGGGCCACAGTCTTATGTTGCCTCAAACCAGCATGCCCTTCAAACCAAGCTCATTGTGGAACAGATTTGTATGAGGGCAACTGCTCCAACAGAAATGGAACTTTAGGGTCACTGTGCAGTCCCTTAAAGGCTTGTGCTGACACAGCAGGTAAACAACTCGTTGAGATCTGCAAGTGGTCACAAAGTACCTCATAAGCCTCCACAAACAGTAGAATATTTATTGGGAGCAACTATTTCTTATTTCACTGAGACAGTACCGGCTTTCCTGGTATGAACAAACTGGATGGGGTTCTCCTCACAAGAACAAAGACTTGTAATGCCATCTTAAAATAAACTTATTTTCCAGAGGAAAAGTAAATTAAAACAAAACAAAATTCACAAACATAAAACAACTCCAAACAGACTATTATGGTGCCTCAAATAAAACCATGAARCATGGTAAGCACAGGAGTGAGAGAATCCCGACTTAAAAAGCTGCTACTTAAGCAACATAACCATTACCTTAACAATAGATGGAAAAATCCTGACCACATATGCTTTCACAGGCTACTAGTCCACTGTTCTCTGAACACAGAAAATGCTTGTTGATTAAGAAGCACTAACATAATAACTGATTCATCAACCCAAAATACACATTTTGTATGTGGGTTTATGGGGTTTGKTTTGTTTTGTTTTTTTGGTTTCTTTTCTTTTGCAGTCTTAATTTCTGGCAGTAACTTCCTGACTCACCTGTGCCAGAATTCACGCTTTGGCCACGTTGTCTTCCAGCCACGCTCCTTCCTAGCCAGGGCCAGCTGCTCCAAGTTCCGAGGATTTCTGTTAGTGAAGTTTGGGGACACAACCTCATTTTCACTTGTGTCCACTTCAGTCTCAGTTTTGAGACTGGCCGTAGTTGATGCCAAACGAAGACCTTGGGGGAAAGAGCAAATAAAAAAAACACCAAAGATTAAAAAAACATGTAGTGCAGACAGTAAAATAGATACTGTACAGAATGACACAGCTTACAGAAGTCAGCAGTGCAGACTCATCTTGCTTTTATTTTTTAGGCACTTAACAGATTAATGACAAGACCTCAACCTGTTTCCCCGATTTATGMGGTGAACTGCAAGTATACTAACACCGTTTTTAAACTCGGATATAAAATATAAACTCACGCGTGACTAGGAGATCCCTAGGACCAAAGCTTTACAAAACGAAGTACACAARGAACCAGAGACAGCGCTACCAAATAACAAGGTATAAACCCTTCATCCTTGGCACAACAGCACCGCCAAGGCACCCGGCCGGCCGGATGGCCCCGGGAGCACAGGAGGCGCCGCCGGGAAGGGCCGGCACGGCGAGCCCTGGGCTTACCCGCTGCACGGAGCCCGCCGGCCGCCAGCCGCAGACGGCTGCTCAGCGCCATGGGGAGCCGGGCCGCCACAGCCCCGGGCGGCCGCCACTGCCCTCCCGGCGCTCAGGGACACCCGGGCGCCGCCATGCGCGAGGGGCGGCGCTTCCCGCGGAAGCGGCCGCGGGAATTCCGCCCGCCGCCGGCCGGGTCAAGCGGAAGCGCCGAGCCGCCCCAGCGCCGGCTCCCCAGGGAAGGGCGCCCGTGTGGTACTCGCGTCTCACAAAGCAGCGCAAAAACACTGYCCCGATTCGGGGGTCGTATTCAAACTTTTCCCCGTGGAAAAGGGGTTTTAGGAAATGCCGGCCTGCAGAGACTGGGTCGGCTTTTCCTGGAACGGATATAAGGAAGGGGGAATCAAGGCGCGGAAAGTTAAGGGAAGTAGGTAAGAGCAACACCAGGTGTTTCGGTAACTACCATCATCCTGATTTAGGCTTCTTTCCAAGCGCTCCTGCAGCACACAGGTACAGCAGAGCTTCTTTGCCTTCTCAAAGCATGACCGCGCTACTTTGGGGTCGTATTTAACTGTTGTAGTCCTGAAAATGCATTTAATGAGCCATCTACGAGCAAACTGTGTTGAAAGGAGGCTGAAGGCCTGGTGAGACCCTGGCACCAGCTGGCAGATGAATTCTGGACACTGCCGCAGGAGCCAGGCGTAACTCTGGCTGTGGAGATCACTCCTGGCCCCAMAAGGTACCTGCTTGTCATAATACAAGAAGCCTGTTCACACCATGCCCTACCAATCATTACCTGTCCATACTGAACCTTGCACGTTCCCCATGTCCCCACCACTCCCTCAAACTATTCCCTCAGACTGTAGCATTTTTTTCCTATCCTACAAGCATCGCCACTCAACCTAGCCATTGAAAAGTAGTAGGATAACGGGAACAGTTACAGCTCRGAGACCTTCAACAATACAATGGTGCCATTATCAAGTGCACACAATCGCAGTCATAACTTAAGGTAATTCTCATTAGAAGTGTTTTGCCTAAAGCATTAGGCTGAGTCAGTTTCCCCAGGAAGCAGGTCTTCAGCTTCTTCATCTTATGCCATCTCTGGTCTCGGAATTTGCAGCCCTCCCCCAGGACTCGGGGTAGAATCCTGAGCAATGGGTAACGTGTTTGAGAAGCGCAGTTACAGCCMTGCATGCCGAGGTCCCCACTTTGTGAGGCAGGCTATTTCCCAGCGCCGGGCCGCGGGCGCCATTCCCGCACCCATTCCCTGCCCCGCCACAAGCGGGACCCCATGCGCCTGCGCACCACGACACCTTCTAGAAGCCCGTGGAAGCGCCCCCGGCCCCGCCCCGTCGCTCGCCCCCTTTGTTCGGCCGCGCCCGCCAATCGCGGCTCGAGGCCGGGCGGCGCCGCGCCCCGGGATTGGGCAGACTCGGAGAGCGGCCCCGCCCCCCCGTTGGGCGCGCCCCGTCCCACCGCCCCCTCGCGCAGGGGGGCGCGTTCCCAGCGTGCCTCGCGCGGCCCCGGCCATCCCGCCGCTCCGCGCCCTCCCGTCCCTTGCCTGTGCGTGTGGCGCCGCGCCCGGGCGGGAAGATGTCGGCGATGGAGGGGCCCCTGGCCGTGTTCGGCGAGCGGACCAGCGGCGACACGGTCCGCACGCAAAACGGTAACGGCGGCGCGCCCCGGCGAGGGCCTGGGGAGCGGGGGGGGGAAAGGGAGGGGCAGGAAGGAGCGAACATGGCGCGGCCATGGTCACCCCTGCCATGTGCTCACCCACCCCGGTCTGCCCGGGAACTGCCGCTCCTTCCGACAGATTCCTTCTGTCCCGGACCGCTGCTGCCTACGGCGGGGGTGGTTAAAGGAAGGATGGAGGGAGGGAGACAGGCAGACAAGGAGCACACGCCATCCTGCGAGGCTTCCAGGAGCCTGAGTGGCGACGCGATCCCGTGTCCCCCGCCCTCCTTCCCTTGGTAGCAGCAAACACKGGGCCCGGGCGGCTGCGGATGCACGGAGATGGCTGTGCCCCGTCCCGACCGCGTGGGGCCTGAGCCTGCAGGGCCTGCGGGGAATTCTGCAGGGGAAGGGGTGGTTGGGGAAGGACCTCACTGCCCAGCACAGGGAATAAACTGCCTCGGAAAGTCGGGACTGCCCTCGAGATGCGTGTCTGTAATTGTGGTTCCCAAACGCGTTACCCATTGCTCAGGATTGTACCACAAGTCCTGGGGAAAGGCTGCAAATTCCGGGACCGATCTCAGATCTCAGTAGAGAGAAGCCAGAGACTTGCTTTCTGATCAAACTGAGATTCATTCCTGTAGCTCTGATGATACTTTAGGCAGACCACGTAAAATTTACGAGCCCTGCCTTAATTCACGAGTGAGATTCCACGTGATAATGACACCTTTGGTACAACGTTATTTCTTCCAGAAAGCTGCCATTAATCCTCCTAAGCAGAAGAAATTGTTGTGTTGTTTGAAGGTCTCTGAGTCATAACTATTCCCATTTAACTACCACTTTTTCAATTTCCAGATTAAGTGGCTATGCTTGTGGGATAAAGAAAAACTTGCCATGGTCTGAAGGAAAAGGTTGATTGTATCTTTTTCCTATATGAAAATGGCAGAACAATCTTTAAATGAACCAGTGTTTTAGATGCTTTGTGTTGAGTGACTCAAAGGTCATTTTTCGGTGGCTTAATTGCAGAAGTAAATGCTTTGTTTCAGTCACAGGCCTGATATGGACCAAAAGATATTTTACTAATTGATGTGTGGTGATGCCGTTGTTCTCTGTCTGCCCGGAACTGAGGACTAAATGAGAGTGAAGTCTTGTGGCACGGCTTGCTGCAGTCAAAAGCGGCAGTGCTAGCAACTCCTAATCTAACACCACTACTCCTCTGACCTCAGTCCTGTCCTCCATCTTACCCAGGCARCAGAGAAAGCATTCTTTTTCTGGTCTGTCAGTTTTGCCACGTTAGCTAGCTGAACCAGCTGGGAGGTAAAAGTCAGGTTTCTCACAGATTGGTTTTGGTTTTTTTAGTAACAGCAAGCCTAGCAAAGTAAGGTAAAGCTTCAGGTTGKATAGGCTGAAATGTAACACTAGATTAGATAATTTGTTGTCAAGTTCCTGATGGTTCTTGGCACTATTTCTTTTAACCTGAGAATCATCGTGAAGCTACGAAGATAAAACTTTTTTTTTTCTCATTTCTTTCATTTATTCAGTTACTGCTGCATCTGCTATTGCCAATATTGTGAAGAGTTCTCTTGGGCCAGTTGGTCTGGATAAGATGTTGGTGGATGATATTGGGGTAAGTAATGTTACTTTCAGAAGTGTCAGGAGGACTTGTATTCCTGTGTTGAAGCACACTTCCACTTAGTGTGCTTCATAGGCCTCATGTGCATATGCCTGTTTTCTCAGTGGTTCTGAGAGGGGTATGAGAACTGTGGTAAAATTGAGTATTCTGTAATGTGTRTTACATCATTTTAGTTACATTTAATGTGGTGGTAATCTATGTGGTACAGTTATTTAATTTCTGTAGGTAGGTTCTTGTAACCACTTAAAATGTGGGTTAGATTGCAAGAAGTGAGTTTCACCATGTAAATCATGTTTAATAGGTGCTGACTTGTATATCCTGGTYTCCACATTAGGAAAAATAACAAAAAAAAATTCAAGTAATTCGTAATAAATTTTTAAGCAGTGTTTTGTATTTTAAAATATTTCAAGCAATTGAAGAAAGTTTGTCATTTTCTAGGCTGATGTAATAAAATAATACGTTGGAGGGAGGTGATTGCATGACTACTTATCCAGTTTTTGCAAATTGTTTAATGACTTTCTGTAATAGAAAGGATTTTCTGCTCAAAAGAAAGTGCAAATTCTGCACTAGTAACATTTCTGTTATTAGAATGGGACTCCTGGTTAAAAAGAAGCAGTAAAGTTTTGGTATAAGTAGTTATTTTATGGACAATTGCAAAGAATAAGTAAATCCTTTTTGTATGAATGTTATGAAATGCAACAGTGAAAGTGTAATAGAAATATATCTCATATGCACATTTGATTTTTGAAAATTAGGATGTGACCATTACTAATGATGGTGCCACCATTCTGAAACTGCTAGAGGTGGAGCATCCTGCTGCAAAAGTCCTTTGTGAGCTGGCAGACCTGCAAGACAAAGAAGTTGGTGATGGCACCACCTCAGTGGTATGTAGTAAGTTTTGCAGGCAGATATATCAAAAGTCAGTGTTTAGATTTGGTAGTTTCCATAGATTCTAGTTTCCATATGCAAAGTGGTGCTCCAGAAGAGAATTGGCTTACTTTTGCTTCGTTACTGATTTTTTCCTGTCTTGAAGGTTGGTGGTAGAGGCTGAATTGAAATTGCAAGAAATGAAGTACCAACAAGGATACTGAGTGTTGAAACYTTGCCTGAGACTTTAGATACTTTGGCTGGGGTTGGAATTAGGTGGCTCTCACCTCATATCAGAAACTGTTTCTAGGTCTGCGTTCCACAAGGGAGTTACTTTGCTTATGTGGAATGAACATATTTCATGTTTGTATTTCAAACAGGTAATTATTGCTGCAGAACTTCTCAAAAATGCAGATGAGCTGGTGAAACAGAAGATTCATCCTACCTCCATTATCGGTGGATACCGACTTGCCTGCAAGTAAGAAACTGATACAGTTGAATTTCTGCATTTTGTGACTGCATTAATACAGACTTTTTGGTGCCAAATGGAATATGATGGTCTGTTACAGGGGTGGTGGGGTTTTTGTTGATTTCGTTTGGGTTTTCYTGTAGATTGTCTTTTTTTTTTAATTGTCTTTCTGTAATCACATAATGGAATGACAGTCACATTACTGTCCTTGGAGAGCAATTGATTTTATCCTTTTGTTCTTCGAGGTAGCATTTAGAGAAGCTGAAAACATGTAAGTTTTTGTCTTTTTGTGGGAGTGGTTCTTTACCAGTGTATTTATCTTTATTTTACAGGGAAGCAGTTCGCTACATCAATGAAAATCTTGTTATTAACACAGATGAGTTGGGCAGGGAGTGCCTAATCAATGCTGCTAAAACATCAATGTCCTCGAAAATCATTGGAGTGTATCCTTTAACTTGATCAAGTGAGTGAAGTGAGAGTGGTTGGTTAGAGAGCTTCAGTAGCTATCCTAGAGTATCCTTGACAGCAGGTTTTAGGGACATGATACASTACTGAGGCTGTTGTGTTTATAACATGCAATTTTCAGATATTGTGACCTGGCATGAGAAAGCATGTTCAGACTCTTCCCAGTTTATTTAAATCTGGGTTGGCACATCATGATAAGGTTTTGAAGGGTATTGTTTCCTAAGAACTGCTTTGCTTTTTAGGAAGACTAGATTAAAAATTGTGTGACTGGAAGAGTGTGTTACAGAAATATGTGGAGAGTGAATCCAGAGGAAAGAAAGTTGAGTTTTACTCCATGGGCATAGAAAAACCTGCGTTTTTAGCTTTTGTGCAGACTGAACATAGGATATGTATTTTTCTTTAGCAACAAAAGGTACGTAAAATGCAGGTTTCATACTAGTCTGTCATAATTTTCTTACCAGTGTTTCAGCTTCTAGAATGACTCAATTCCTTCAAGATAATGGTAAGGAGAGCTAGCACTTTTGTGCCTTTCTGAAGCTGTTTGTTGGAAACTTAGTTTGGGCACTGCCAGTTATTTCTGTTCATAGTTCATTTTGTTGTTTTTTTTTTTCCTTAAGCATAATACTAGTTTCCTTCTTCAGTTTTAACCTTAACAGCCTTTCAGTGATGGTGATTTCTTTGCTAACATGGTGGTGGATGCTGCCCTGGCAGTTAAATACACAGACCAGAAGGGTCAGGCTCGGTACCCCATCAACTCAGTCAATGTCCTGAAGGCCCATGGCCGCAGCCAGAAGGAGAGCATTCTTGTGAACGGTTACGCTCTCAACTGCGTGGTGGGCTCACAGGGTAAGGACAGGCTGTGCTCTGAAACCACCTGTGTCAGCTCAGTCCTCCTCCTCTCTCWGCACTGCTCTTCTCACTGGCTGCGYTCGTTGCARATCATGTGGGATTTCAGTTCCAGAACAATTAAACAAGAATACAAAATATTTCACCAGTGTTTCTTAGCCTAGAGCCTGCCAGCTGGCAGTGCTCCACAAAGTGTTGGTGAGTTGCTGTAGTTTSCCTAGCTCAGTGTCAGCAAGGTAGCATTGTGGTCTGGTGGAACTTGAACACTTCCCTTGTGGGAAACCAGTGCCAGTTTTATGGGGAGCTGTTCTATCTAGCAGAGCTGTGCAGTGATGAGGTGACTTAGAGATTGATAGGTCAGACTGTCATGGTCATTCACATTTTGGGGACAGGGTATGTAAAAAGGTAACACAGGAAAGTCTTGATTGGCATTTTTCTGCAGTAGGGCAGAACTGGAGGAGGAGAAGCAAACAGTAGAAATCTGAAATGTGAAACTAACATTAATTTTAATCTCTAATGCTGACTTGTGCTGTTAAATCGATTTGACAAAATCCTTCTTGCTTATTTTTCCTCATCAGGTATGACCAAGAGAATAGTTAATGCAAAGATTGCATGCCTTGACTTCAGCCTGCAGAAAGCAAAAATGAAGCTTGGTGTTCAGGTTGTTATCTCAGACCCTGAGAAGCTGGACCAGATAAGGCAGAGGTGTGTGGAAGCTTGAATAACTGAGGCAGTGGGGTTTCACRGGCTTGATTTGGTCTCTTCAGTTGAGGTGGCTCAATGTAATTTTGGCTCAGTGCAAGAGGTAAAAAATGTTTTGAATATTAACATTTCCCAACAATACCAAATGGTAATGGAAGAAGCCTTCACTTCTGGAGGCAGAACTAATATTAAGTCAGTTTTCAAGAAATGCAAGTATGTTTGTGCAGTGGTCCATTCTTGAACAGCTCTGCATTAAGGTTTCAGGAAATTGGCTGACAGGATGTGATGGTATATTTTTAATACCTTTTTAATAACTTTGACATTAATTTTTGCAGAGAGTCAGATATTACCAAAGAAAGAATTCAGAAGATTCTGGCCACTGGTGCCAATGTTATTCTCACCACTGGAGGTATTGATGACATGTGTCTGAAATACTTTGTTGATGCTGGAGCTATGGCAGTACGAAGAGTTGTGAAAAAGGACCTTAAGCGGATTGCTAAGGCATCAGGAGGTATGTCTGTATAAGAATGGCTGGTTTATAAATTAGTTCTTCAGAGTAGAAGCTGCTGTTAGGGTATTTAAAACTGCTGTTAGGGTATTTAAAACTGATTTTTAAAATACAGCTTCTTTACATTCCAGGTCAGGAGGAGTTAAGCTGAGCCACTTCTTTTTGGCTTTACTGTTGCTTTTAAGTGGCCTTTGTCAAAGTAGTGGTATTGCAAGACTAGATTGTTGAAGATCTACAGTGGGAGGAGAAAAAGCTGCCTTGCACTGTGAAGATTGGCCTCTTGTAGAAATAGGAGCCGTAATCTGTGTTTATTTAGAAGTCTTTATTATGCACGCATTCATAAGCCTCTGTTTAGATAGTTAAGTACATTGTTTAGATAGTTCAAGATGAATAAAGAACTCCTAAATCACTAAGTATATACTTCTAAAAAATCTGGTCCAGTACATACTTTTATCTGTCCTTAGATTTGGAAGAAAACATTTTCATTGTGGTAAAGCATGGGAACTTGCACTAGCTGTGAAAAGAGAAGTGTTGTAAAAGTTGAAAAAAGRAATAGTCAGTTTATAGTTACAAACAAATACTGAAATGATGCCTGAGAACTAGGAGTGTTAATTAAGAAAAATCTATTTAACACATCTTTTATATCTGTATTTCTTTCTGTACACCTGTTCTGGGAAGTGGGCAAAGGATGATGTGCAGGAATTGAATGTTAACTTCACTTTTTTTTGTCTGTTAAAGCAACCATATGTTCAACCCTTGCAAACCTTGAAGGTGAGGAGAGTTTTGAGGCATTAATGTTGGGACAGGCAGAAGAGGTGATTCAAGAGAGAATCTGTGATGATGAGCTGATTTTAATCAAGAAGTAAGGATCCTTTAAAAAATACTCAATTTTGTATATGTTCTCTACTAATTTTGAGATAAAATTCTGTTTATTTACTTCATGTTATCTAAGCAGTTGGAGTAGTTTTACACATGGGAAAGCAGTTGTACACAAATCCAGTGYAAATTAGAGGTGAAAGTGTCAGTATTTAATCTCTTTTGCTGGAGCTGGATACATTTTGTGAAGTGCAGTATAAGAGACAATCAGATTGCTAGACAGTTTTAACTTAAATTTTTGTTTATAAGCCAATATTTACAAATTGGCTTCCCTTTAGAGATGGTAAAGGGAAATAGGTACCATCTGAGTAATTTCATCTGAATAAAGAGGTGTGAGCTAAATCTTGCCATTTGTAGTGAAAGACAGTGTTCACTTGTGCTGCTGTCACTGCTGTCTGGTACCTGAAGACTTAAATATCAATTCATTTAATGAGAACATACTTTGGAAAATAACTTTTCCACTGCTTCAGAGTCCCTTCTGGATGTTCATGTTCCTGTGGTGTCCTGTGGTGTCATTTGAGTGTKAATGAAATGCTCTGCCCATGGCACTTGTGTGCCAGCTACATRGTGACAGCCTTTTCTATGACACTGACAGTCATTAGCTTTCTTAAGAGCTGTGCAAAAGGGGCCTGTCTTACTATCTGAGTACACTCTCTCTTTGATGGGAAAACATCTTGTCATCACACTTTGACAGGTAGCTTTCTTTAAAAGACTGAAATTTAAACTAGATGCTTGCATGTTTGAAATTAAAATGGTGACTAAGTTGCAATGTATGTATCCTGCAAGGGGACATAACAATGTTAAGATTTTCTTTTAAATGTTGAAATARTGAGGCTCAACTGAASTCAGCTTTAGAAGAAAAAAWTTACCAAGAATTTTGATAYAGATTCCATCCAACACAGCTGACTYCTGATTCCTTCTTTCCTTAGTACAAAGGCTCGTACTTCAGCATCAATTATCTTACGGGGAGCCAATGACTTCATGTGTGATGAAATGGAACGATCTATACATGATGCTCTCTGCGTTGTCAAAAGGGTTTTGGAGTCCAAGTCTGTTGTCCCAGGTGGTGGTGCTGTAGAGGCAGCACTTTCAATATATCTTGAAAATTAYGCAACCAGCATGGTAAGTCTTGCACAAAGAAGCAATGGTGTGTATGCCTTAGACTTGCACAATGAATCTCCAAGYGTTTATCTGCTAGAAGTAATTTCTGTGGTTCAAGAAAACCTAATCATCTTACAGAATCTTAGATGGTTCTTTAAAATGGAGGCTATGAGTTAATTCTTTCTCTGATAATTACTCTCTGGTTCTTTGACCCAAACACAGGTTTTACATGTAAAAACCCCTACCTATTAGTCCTGTTCTTGATCATGGCTGTATTTTTTCCTCTCTTCTTGTAGCCATTGATTTAAAAACTTTCTTCCTCTTTTTAGGGATCACGTGAACAACTTGCAATAGCAGAATTTGCAAGATCCCTCTTAGTRATTCCAAATACACTGGCAGTAAATGCTGCTCAGGATGCCACAGATCTTGTTGCAAAGTTGAGAGCATTCCACAATGAGGCTCAAGTTAACCCAGATCGCAAAAATCTGAAATGGCAAGTATCTGTCTGTTAGAAGGCTGCTAAAAGTGATGTGGGGTGGTGACCTAGATGGAAATTTTTTCTCCCAGTTTACTGAACCATGATTTGCATAGTAAAAAAAACCAGTATGTTATCAGTGAACTCCTCTGCCCCTGCCCTTCAGTCATGTGTATATATTGCTGTAATGAAGTAGTAGCTGCACAGCATACTTGCAGCTCTATTTCTGTTTTTYCTCCCTCTCCATCTGACAGCATTCTTTCTTTGCAGGATTGGTCTTGACTTGATTAATGGAAAACCACGTGATAATAAGCAAGCAGGTGTCTTTGAACCAACCATGGTCAAAACTAAGAGCCTCAAGTTTGCAACAGAAGCTGCAATTACTATTCTTCGAATTGATGACCTTATTAAACTGCACCCTGAAACTAAAGAAGAGAAAGGAGGGTGCTATGAGGATGCAGTTCAGTCTGGAGCACTTGAAGAATAACTTAGGCTTTATTTATGTTTGTTTCACTTACACTTCCCACTCTTATAACTAAAATGTTAATAAAACAAGTGGTTGAATGTTGCTGCTATTTTCTTGTGAACAAACTTAATTTTTGAAAGCAAGCTTGRTCCTTGCAATGGGAACTTAGGCTCTAGTGTATGTTAACAATTAGTGTGCCTGCAGTAACCACTGGCCTCTTTGTCAAGTTAGTGATTGAGTGTCAAAAAGTAATGGTGTAAGTGTATTTACTTTTGGGCAAAACAAACAAAATTGAGCTCTGTTATTAGAACTTTATTAGAACAGCGTTTTAAAACTAGTTCGTTCCTTGCCTAGAATTCTAGCTAGAACTAGCTGTTCATTCATTCCCTCACATTTATCTCTCAACACACATGGCTATTCCCATTCCTCCTCCTATACAGAGAGCAGCCACACCACGTTTCCCACCAGTTCGTTCCAGTGCATACAGAAGAGTTACAAGGATGCGACAACCGGAGGCGCCCAGAGGGTGGCCGAGAGCAATAGCTCCACCTTGTACATTGATCTGAAAAAAACCAGCCAATATAGACAGTCAAAAACATTTAACTGGCTTAGCTGACTTTTAACATAAATTACTTCACTGGGATCTAGCCCTTGGTTATTTGTGAGCTTGAAACCCCAACACCATTTCATACACGGAAGTGCATGAGTGCAACAGCTGGTAATAAGCAGAATGTCTTCTGCAAGGGTGCCATCTTCATTCTGAAGACAAGAGGGGAATTTAAGGAGGAGGGAATAATGTCCATGCTTTTTGCCATCACTGAATAAATACTGTGGCAAATATACTTGCAGCAGCAATTTCAAATTCTGAATTAAATATACATGAGCAGTTGCCTAGATTTCCATAACAATCCACTGCAACAACGTTAGAACTTGTTCAGCTGGGAAACTCTCAGGCAGCAAAGCCAGGGGACCGAGCAGTGTGAGGAAATACCTGCTGGGGCTCCCACCCTATTTCCTTAGACCAAAGGGATTGCAAGAGAGATGTGGTCACCCTTACAGTCCAGATGCACAGAATGAGARAAGTTTGAATAACAGGAGGCAAACTTAATGCCAGCCTACAAATAAATACATTACCTTTTCTAGATTTACTTTCAGTTCTTTTGCTATTGCAAGAGATAGTGATGCAAAGGCTTCATTAATTTCAAACAGGTCAACTTGCTCCAGAGTCCAGCCAGCTTTGTCAACCTGAGAAAATACATAAACAGGACCTTATTATCTTGTAGGTCTTCCTTTGCACCAGGGGAAGCTTTTCATAAGACATAAATTGGGTGATTTGAATCTACCACTTCAAAAAAGTTGAAGGGAAACAATTATAGCCAGCATTGATAACAGAATTCTTGAAGAGTACAGACTTTGGTGTCAAACAAGTCACTACAATGAGCTGCAATAATGCTGGCTGCTCATAAAAATCTTGGCTAATTTTACAYGTGTAGCAGTGGTGATGCAATTGTGAGAATCAAACTCTACCTGGTGCCCTTATTAGAACAAACACTGGATTCAAAAGCAGGCTTTAACAGATTAAAAGCAATTTTTTTAGGACTCAGTCTGACTCCATTAGGGAGTCTCTACTTAACAGAGGCTTTTACACAGGGACAGTGAGGTGTCAACCATTACTGATCAGTGCCACATCTAATTTGTCCAGTCTCTCCTGCCTTTACATTGAAAGCTGCCACTTAAAGCTTTTCACAGGTGACTATTTTCGAAGATRGTTTGGCTCATGTTTTTGCTTGAGAAACTTGTGATGCAATTGCCTACTCTGGTACAGGCTTAGGCATGTTTCACATACGTACATTTTTRCTTCCACTCTCTTTGTTTCTAACAGCAACACTTTATCAGCAGAACCATCAGCAAYGGTGTTTCACAACCTAGGCTAGCCAGACTGGTGCACCTCCAAGGCTACAGTCAAGGAGGAGAGCCTTTTTCTACTAGATAAAATAGACAGCATGGAGTACCCCATTCTTCTGGGAAAAGAAGGTACACTGTGTTACAGTCATTCTCTCACTATAAAGTACACTGAAATTCTGAAGTGATAAACTTATACACAGGTGTGAATACTTGATAACACACATACAAAGTTGAATCACAGAATCACAGAATATTCTGAGTTGGAAGGGAAATTAGGATCATCACTCCAACTCTCAGGTAAATGGCCCATAAAGGGATTGAAGCCATGGCCTTGGTGTTACTAGGACATTGCTCTATGAAGTAGTGTGCCCTTTTTAATAGTATATATACAGTTATAGGTACAGCTTGTCTGTCCCACAGTTTAAACTAAAACTGTATTGTATATGCAGTTACTGCACTCTACATTTAAAAGAACAGTTTGAGATCTGGTAAGAAAAAGCTTTAGCATTACAGTTCTGATTTTCTTGTCAAAAGCCACAGAGCTTGGGTGAGTTCAAGTCAGACCTCCACATAACCAGAACATTTCAGAGGTGAACAAAATAAAGCCTTTTCACAGTATTAAAAAAAAATAAGGAACATTAAAACAAATCTGTTCTTTGCTCTTTTCATGCTCAATTTCATACCTAAGCTTTAACAAATGATCAGCTGGAGCTGCCCTGGGTTATGTCTGTATTAGCAAGCGTGGTACCAACAGGACTGCTCACTGGGGCATTGAGAACCTTAACCTGTGGACTGAACACTGAGCACATCAGGGGGTGCAGTAATGCTCTGAGCACATTAGATGTGGTTTTGGAATGCACCTTCATATTTAGTTACACCTGAAAGGAGTCCAACTTGTAAGCTCCAAGCTTTTTGCAGGCCAAACTGAAACACAAAGGGCACCATCCCATTAGGTACTGCAGAGGGCACTCAGTGGCTCTTCCCTACTGTACTATTGCAAATACAATCAGGCAATGAGGTGAAAATTAACCTAGCCAGACACAGCCTCAGAACTGTATCACTGAATCAAGTTAGTTACACACATCCCTGAAATTTGATCTTTAGCCTCCTAAGTTACCATCTGGGTACCCCTCCACAAACATGACTAGTTTGTGCTCTGAAGTCCGTTTATACACGTATGCATTGTGTTTTCTTTTTCCAACAAGCAGGTACTAACCTAGTAGCACTAGGATTCCTAATCTTATATACTACACTATTTTGAGTCTTTTTTTCCTACTAAGTTTTCTTTGGAACAGGGCAAAACCAAGACATGGCTAGAAAACAAAAAGCAATTAAAAGCAAGGGTTTTAACGTAATAGATACATAGATAAGTGATTACTTACAGCTTTCCTTATTGCTGAAATGGGCCCAACTCCCATGATAGATGGATCTATCCCTGTCTGAGCCCAAGATACAATCCGAGCCAAAGGCATAAGACCTCTCCTAGCAGCTTCTGATTTCTTCATCAGAAGAACAGCTGCAGCTCCATCATTTAAACCTGAGGAATAACAAACAACTTGTATCTATTTGTTGGACTTTATGGCTTTTACTGTACCACTTCCTGCTGCTCACATAAAATCGCCATCTGGACAATACAAAAATCACAGGTCATTTATTGGTTTATTTTTAGTACTGTTCATATCAGCCAAGTCTGTTCTCTGCCACAAACACTTGAAACTATATTTCTGTAAATGTAACACATTTGCGATTCTCTTTGGAAAGCAGCAGGTGGAAGAATCAAAGTGCAATCTGAAAAAGAAGTACATCAGATTTGTTAGGCGGGCTTTGGAAGGGGCAGTATAAGGACACAGGAAAATGTTTAAAAGCTGTTTGTGGCAGTCCCACAGGAGTAACCTTTTCAAACATGAGTCATTAAGTAAGTTTTCCATTGTCCAGACCTGCAGTGTCAGAAACCCTTAGTTTTAAAAGGCAATATTCTTTCCAGCCTATAAAATATTGCTGTTATTGTCCAAACTCTTGTATTGTTTCATAGAAAACAAGGAACCAAAAGACGACTCTGTAAAGATATCCTCCACCACATCTAAAATGGAGCTCTACCTATGTTGTCAAACACACTGCCATTTCCTGCAGAGCACTGAACACACAGCAGCCACACCCCTCACAGAGACCCTGCCCTGAGCCACAAGCAGCTGCTGTTCTTTCCCATTTCATTTAAGCCAGATGGACCAACCTGAAGCATTAGCTGCTGTTACTGTCCCAGTTCCATCTGTCAGGAAACAGGGCTTTAACTTTGCCATTGTTTCCAAGTTGCTCCCATGTCGAGGGTGTTCATCTGTTTTAACTTCTACAGGACCTGCAAAACAGAGCATTATGCTCACAGGAGGGTTTGATCACACAAACACATCTCGAACAGAAAGACAGCAAAAACAACATGCTGAGTGGGAATATACACCTTATTCCTTTCAACCAACAAGGCATTCTTATGCTGGAGACAGCTGCCAACTCAAAGCAGTTTAACAAATGGCTATATAATGGCTATAACCTCCAGCTCCTTTTAGCAGGGCAGAAAACTCAAGTTTTCTGAGACAAACACTAGCAGCTAAAATACTGTCTAGTTGTGAAAAAGTCAGTATTGTTCTTGCTGTTCCTAACCCAATAGCTTCTCTTTCAGCAGGAGACTATATTTCAAATGATATTTCTAGTAATCTTGTTACAAAGAGTAGTCAAGTATCATTAATTATCATCTAAACTGGTATCCTGAAATAGTTTGTAGCCGGCCTTATACCAGGACTTTTCCTGCAGGGTCTGCTCAGTGGAATTGTTGAAGAACTGATTCTTGATTTCTTTTTGGAAAATTCTGTTTTTGCATCTGCCTCACAAGCAGCTGGGGAATTCCCTTGCTCCAGAAACAGACTTTTGGCTCAAGCATTGTAATAGGTCTGTTTATATCCCTCACAGATCTAAAGAGAAACATACCCATTATAAGTAACCTGACAACATAATTAACTAGTAACCCTAATTATTGTCACTCTGTATTTTACTAGGTGGGCAAGGTTTGCCAGATCAATATGACTGTTTTAAGTTTGCTGCAGCAGGAGTCGTAAGAAAATTAAAAATACTGATTTTGGTACCACATCCAAGCCTATGTTAAGTCAGTGCTTTGTCTAGGTTGTTATTCTATCTCCAACAAAACACACTAGTAATATTTGCAGAAAACTACACTGACATATTCCACATTTGCATTGCTTATCTCTTATTTAAAATATAACCATTGAAAGCTGAAAAAGAGAGCAACAGGCAACATGCTTACAAAAAGGTTGTGTAAGTGGGAAACCATCCACTGATTACAGGAGACATAGCAGACAATAGATTTTTTCCTTAAAATCAGCTCTCGTTATGTATTCACACCTACCTTTTTTAGAAGGCACAAGAACAGGAACAATTTCTTTTGTAAAATAGCCAGCTTTCTGTGCTGCCTCTGCCCTGTTTTGTGACTGCACGGCAAGTTGGTCTTGTTCCCCTCTGCTGACTTGCCACTTCTTGGCCACGTTTTCAGCTGAAACAGGAACAAAATGCAAACTGCCATCAGGAATTGCCAAAATTTTAAGTTGCAAAATTGTAAGCACAAATGTAGTCAATAATGTTTGCAGTAGCAAGCAGCTGAGTTTGTTGAACCATTTTCATTCTGATTTCCTCATTTTGTTTACTCAAGATTTTCTTAGTATTTTCACTGGAGGGTGAAAATTTCTGTGTGGAATCTCCTCCCAGATGACATTATCCAATTAAATACAAATGCAAACAAGCTTTTGTAGTTTATTGCTTCACTGAATTACTGTGCTCAGATCTCTCTACAGCCACTTCAGGTAAGGGAACAGTTCTGAAGTCACTCTGTTTCATAAGCAGCGTCTGGAAAAGCAGTTGGCTGACCATCCCATCCAGGGTATGACAATAACCCAAAGCTGCAGAACCACACATATCCACAGAACACTTTACATAACTCCCCCCACTTTAAATCTGTGCTGCTGAATGCTCCAGTTACATACAGGGATTATTTTATTTCTATTTTTTTTTCTGAAATTAAATTTCTCAGATGTAAAAGAGATGCAGAGAGATTAGCTCAGACAGAAGGAAAAACCCAGAACAGTAGCTTTACAAACGAAATGGAAAATGCCTTCAACACCTTCCAATATTACGTATTTTTTTCTTTCTTTTTCATGACTACAACATAAGGACAGCTTGAAACACATTATTTGTAACTTCAGATTTCTGAAATTTCCTGTCAGTGAATTCTTTCAATTGGCCATTTCATTTTATGGACTGTCATCACTTACCTGTTATGCCCATATGATACTGATAAAAAGCATCTGTAAGGCCATCAAAGATTATAGTGTCCTGCAAGGAAGCCTCTCCCATTTTCACCCCAGCTCGCATATGAATGACATGAGGAGCCTGCAAAAGTGTATTTTGAAAGGAGTGAGATGTTTACATCTCCAGTACACAATTCAGACAGACCATCCCTGCCTGGTGGCTGGAGGTACCCATCCCAAATCCGTGCAGTCCCTCCAAAGCCTGACAGCTGGCGTGCCATTTGGCCTGTGCATTCCCCTGGTAGCAGATCATCACACTGCAAGTGTTGTTTCCTTGGTCCACAGACCAAATCTATCTATCTATTCCTGGGGCCACATGGCTGTGGCTCTCCGATTCTACTAGCCTGCTCCAAGTAGTTCCCAATTGAACTCTGCTGTCAGGGAATGTCAACATCACTCTCAACACAGGCAGCYTGGCCAACCACTTCTTGGGCATCAGATCACCAGCTCAGACCCATTCCTGAATACAGCCTTGGGATGAACATCTTGAGATAAAACTACTTTGTGTTCTTTCCAAGCTCTAATTGCTTGGTGAACAATAACTTTTCCACTTATTTCTTCTCTGGGCTTCTTGTAACACGAAAGTCCTGTCTATTGTGATCTGTCAAAGGCAAATCATTCACCACAACAGGGCTAGATGGACACAAAACTGGAATTTTAAATGCAGTGTGTGTTTGCGGGGCACCTTTTCAGTGGATGAGGTATGAATTCTTTTCCTTTATTTAAAAGAAGCACTGAGGCCAACTGCTCCATGTGTGAATTCACTCACAAGCGCAGCGACCCTTTCGATCTGCCCCCAGGTGCCAGCCTGGAAACACAGGGTTCCAACATTGAGTCCAATCCTCTGCTTTACCTTGCTCATACTCTCCATGCCCCCTGCAACCACGATGCTGGACTCTCCTGTCAGAATGGACTGAGCAGCCAGACACACCGCCTTCAGGCCCGAGCCGCAGATCATCTGGCAGCTCCAGGCGGGCACAGAGTACGGGATTCCCGCAGCCACGCTGGCCTGCCGGACTGGGTTCTGGCCAGCACCTGTGGGAACAGGCAGTGTTTTAGCTTTTAGCTGTTCTTAAAAACACAAACATCCACCTTGTCACTGTTCACAACAATACCCCGATTCCACAAAAATTTAGCTCTTGCTCCTAGTTTTAGCTGGTGGGTAGAGAAGTGCCCAGCAGTAATCTATAAACAGAAACCTGTCTCATTTATATTGATCAATAAATACCTGCTACTAATAGTTTTATATCTACAGCTCTGCTTTTGATGCCAGGTCAGAGGAAACACTACTTCAGATCAGCCCTAGCCAGTTGTATGTGTAAGATGGGAAGTAATTTAAATTGCTATTTGCTGAAGAGTTTCTTTTTGACATCTTCTGTATATCACCAGCAGTTAAACTTTCCATGAAAGTTCACATGGAAACCAAAAGCACAACTATGCACAGATGGACCTGAAAGCTTCCAGTCTTTGCTGCGATCCTGATGGAGATAATAGGAGCACTATATTCAAAGAAAACAGTCTTCATCTGCATCTCCCGAGGCCAAAGCTCTTTGTACGCAAAGAAAAGGACAAGGAGAGCACATCATTCAGCAGTGAATGTAGAGGAATATAGAGGAATATAAAAATTACAGAGGAATCTGAATCATCTTTAAGACGCAAATATATATTTCCTTTCTCCACGTTTAAAATACAAACCTGCCTATGATTCTACTGATTAAACATTAACCTGGAAAAAGCATGAGCAAGTTCAAAAATAATTCCCTGCCAGTTGCATTTTCATTAAATCAAAGTATTTGTCTCCAAACAAGTGGCATCAGAGATCTTGCAGGTCAGTCCTGCAGATAAAGAAAAATGCAGGCCTAGCTCTTAAAATCTCAGAATTATCATTACTTAAGATGTTAAATTTAGGAGCTGATATGACCAAGGTGAGATGGATGCTGTAACAAAGAAAAGAAACTGACATGCATACATACACTGTTGGCTACTTCGGAGATTTCAAAAAATCCCGAACTATCCCCCATAAGATCTTTAACAAAAAACCCACCCAGAATGGAGAAGCAGCCACCATGCCTCTCAAGTCCTTTGTTAAGGAACCGTATTCCCAATAGCAAGGGATAAGGTCCTGGAAGATGAAACCTGAGCCGTTTCAATGGGACAACCCCGAAGAGATGGGGCCGCGGAGCTGCCGCCGCCGGGCCGTACCTGCGGTGAGGACCTGCCCCAGGATCACCTCCGACACCTCCTCGGGGGCCAGCCCGGCCCGGCGCAGCACCTCCCGGATGGCGGCGGCGCCCAGTTCATGAGCGGGGAGCGATGACAGCCCGCCGTTGAAGGAGCCTGCACGGGACACAGAGGGAGSGCGCTCAGCACCCGCACACCCGCCCGGCCCCGGCGGGAGCCCCGCATCCGACCCCAGCGCGCCCAGCGCCGCCTCTCACCCACGGCGGTCCTGGCGGCGGACACGAAGACGACGGGATCCGCGCTCATGGCGGCGGCGGYGGGAGCGGAGCGGAGCGGCGGGAACCCGAGCGGAGCGGCGGCAGCGACCGGAGCGAAAGCGGAGTGGGCGCCGGCCCCGCCCCTCGCCAGCCGCCGGGCGGGGCGGGAGGACGGAGCCCGAGCAGGGGATTCGTCGCCGGGCACCTGAGGACACAGCGCGGGGGCCGGCCGGGCGGTGGCGTGGCCGGGCCGGCCCCTGGGGCGATCGATGCTGAGAGCGTGGCCTTGGCCGGCTCCTTGCCCGGCCCCTTTCCAGCCGGGGCCGAGAGAGGGGCGGCTCCGCCGGCAGGGCAGAGGCTGCCGGGGCCGGTCACCTCGCCGTGGCCCCCGCTCGCACACCCCCGTTCCAGCGCCGGCTGGATTATTTATTTACAAAATAAAGCGTGCGGGTCAAGCGCTGTCGTCATAGTGTGGCTTTAAGGACAGTTTGTTTATTTCATGACGGCATTTCTTAGGCTCTGATGAGCAGGAAGACAGGAAGAAAGAACACTAATTTGAATAAAGCTATACAGAACTGCCTATCGCTGTTTGAGCTGCTCAGCAACTGATGCCCAGAGATTACCAGCATCCAGCTCGGCCTTTTAATTTTTTTCTTTATTTCAGCAGAATCCTGACATATATATATATATTATATATATATACATATATTACTGTGGGCAGTGCTCCGCCGCTGGCCCAAAAGCTGTTCCTGTCTGACCAGGCGAAAGAGGCAAGCGGGGGGCTGTTTCTAGGCTACCTCCATGGGAAGCGATGCTGCCAGGGGAAAGGCGAGGGAGCCGGGAAGGACGCGGCGCTGGCCGCAGGAGCTCCTGGCAGCCAGGGAGCTGGAAGGACAGGGGGCAGCTGCAGCAGCGGCCACAAAGCAGGGCAGGCAGGCAGGAATGTTTCTCTGCGGGGAAATGCAGGTGGGAAGCCTAGAGATGCGAGGTGGGAAGCAACAATATGAAGATATCTGGAAGAAGAAGGGACAGAATAAAGGGAGGAACCAAGAAACTAAGTCAAAACAACTAACAACAGTTTAAAAGAATATTACACGGGCTGAAATAACTGGTCTATTGCATAGCCTTGATCTTCAGTCCTTACTCCTTCCTTCCTCATTCACAGATACCTGCCCTAAGGGACATGCCAGCCAAGGCACTGCATTGAATTTTCATTTTAAGGCCGAGAAGATGGTTAGAAAATGCGCAGTTGTTCCCACCTTAGCGACGAAGTCTGGAGAATTTTTTTTTTCTATCCAGGTAGTAAAATTCTGTAGGCTTTCATAGAGAGAACAGAAATACAGATTAAATCCTAAAAAGCACACAGCATGTGATGACAAACACCAATAAACACAAATGTGGTTATATATGCAGTGAATGCACCAGCAAACCTGTGATTACATCCTGTCTTTTGGCTCATCTGAACTTGGCAGTATTAAATCTGCATCCACAGAATGCATCTGAACATTCTGTGTGGGCACAATGAGCAAGAGGAGCACTACAATACCTGAGCTGGATTCTTCTGACTCCTATCAGCCTCTCTTCTTTCTTTAAAATGTAAAAAGCTACCGCATTACTAGACAGGGAAAAAAAATCCTACTTCAGCTATGGAGAGCAAGATTGGCCCAGATTTCACCAATAACTCTATTAAATCATGCTGCAGGACTCCAGCACTCAAAATACATTCCTGCTTTTAGATATTTTGGTCTTTGTGAAGGATAAGGCCAAAGCAGAACACTGTGTGTCCTAACATTTCTTCAGTTACTTTGAGGTTTCCAGCTTTCAGCAAGAGAAGAATTCCCTCAGATATCTTCAGGAAAGGAAATCTCTGGAAAACCCCACAGGCAGCCAAATGCTTAGGCAGACTGATGTACCACTCTCTTAATGAGATGCATTAAAGGATGCATTCATTGGCAACGTGCATGCACCACTGCTTTCCTTTAATGATGCTGTGCACTCAGAGCAGCTGATAACACTGACAAAAACGTAAGATTAAATCTGGAGGGGAAAAACATGTTTTGTGTCTTTTCAAAAAGCTATCAGTAAGCAAATAGTAAAACAAGCAAATACAAGCAAAACTCAGGAATGTAAGATTTTAAGCAATACAGTGATTGTTTTAGAAAAAATATTGTACAGTTCCTGAGCAACCCTGTATGACTGAATAAAGTCCCTGCACATTTTCAAAATTCAGCAGAAAGCAAGTAATACAGACATATCATGGCAGCACCAAGTAAGCTTGTTTATCAACCATATATCAATATAACATTCCTGATGTAACATTTGACTGATTACAACTTAAGGCCATCAGTGGAAATACAAAGTCAATAATGTGAGATGAGCTCAGATTAAATGTCAGTAGGTGTTCAAAGTCCACAACTGACACTACACCCGAAGTAAGCCTTATGAACAGGATTCTCTTGAATTTAAAACTTCACAAATATCACCACAAATACTGAATGAACATAAAGTGAGACTTCAAACCCTTCCCTCCCCACAGTTCACTAGCAGACAGAAAAAGTTCAAATATGAAGCAGCTTTGGGGACATCAGGCAAGCTTACCCCAGTGAGCTGACCTGCTGCACCTTTGCTCTCAGCCCCAACCAGCAGAACAGTTTTGCAGCTCAACATTAGTGACACACTAGGCTGTGAGGTTGAGGCACTGAAAAACAACAGAGATTAATTTTTTCTTAGTATGTCTACCAGGTTTTCAGTATTCTAATCAACTCTGCTTAGATGGTGTCCAGGATTGAGATCCAAATGGACAAACGGGGCATTTAACATAACAACATAATGTAGCAATTGCACAAAGGCAAATAATGATGAAACATGCATGGTGCAGATCAAAGTTAAGTTATCTAAATGCAGAAAAAACCACTACTGAATGGGAGTAGGCAGCAGTGCTTTTAAATTCAGTGTAATTAATGAGCAGCATAATACGCAATAGCAACCTATTGCCCTATGCTGTAACATTTTGCCATTTCTCAGAAATCTAAACTCTGGGAAAGGAAGTCATCAATTCAAAACAATCAAAAAATCAAAACAGAAATCTTGCTATCAGTTGCATGAAGTTTATTTACTACTTTGCTATGAACACAATCAAATGGACATGTGCCTTCTATGAAATGCTCAAAGCACACAGATTTTTGCATTTTCACTTGCTAATGGTGGCTTAGTTTTCTTAAAAATAGACAAAAAGTTAGATTTCAGTGTTCATTGATTTACTCACCTGGTAAATAACTTTTTTCTAAATCTGACCTTTTAAAAGACCAGTATTGTTACCAAAATGTGAAGCCATTGCTTTTTAAATTTTTTTTTTTATCTGACACTTGGTCAATGAATATTTGCATAAAGAGGTTTGTTGGGAATGTGATGTTAAAAAAAACTAGGCTGCACCTCTTAAAGGAAAAACCCCACCCAAACAAAATCCAACTACTTTACATTCATAAATCTTAATATGAGAGAATTTTAATTTTTAAAAGAGATTTCACAACTTTCCCATAACAGCTAATTCTCTAGTCTATAAAATCTTTTATACACAAATATTGGTACTAATATCTGCCTAGGGCACTGAGACTTCCTGGATGCCTTTAGTATCTTAAGGCCTTTCTTCATGTGTAGAAAGACAATTCATTCTTTTTCCAGGTTTTCTTAGCAGTGGACTGACATTCAGTTGTCTATGAGTAGGTTCAGCACATAAGACATTTTAAAAACAGACAGACACGTTGTTCTCTCGGTGAAGTAAAAAGGTACATTTTCTAAAATTTCTCAATCTCCCATCTGACTGACAGGGTCCTTGGGAATCAAGGCAATAAAATGTCCTTGGCTGTGTTAAGAGCAATCTGTGTTTTCCTTGAATCCATCTTTGTAAGGGAATGTTCATAACCTAATTGGTGCTTAATTTAAAAATATTATCTTCCCCTCAGACAGGAAAATGTTTGCACTATTAAAACTATCTTAGCCTTTCTATGGTTTAAAAAAAAAAARGCATAGTAAACACCTGGGCTTATATCCTTAGCAACTATATGCACACCTGTACTCCAAATGCAAGCTTGCAGTATTTATCAAGCATCCCCAAAAATGAATTTAGCTTGAGTCACCATTTGGTTGTAGTTGTATCTAGATGGTTTATCAGTCAGGGGATGTCTTCAGGCTCTGGAGTTCACTTACTATATATATATATATATATATATATATATATATATATATACACACACATATGTAAAAATTGGTTAAAATTACTGTTAATACAAAGTAATAATTGCAAGAGCATTCTGAAGAAGTTTAGCTACTTCTTGCTATAAATATGTAAGAAAAATAGGTGATAATTCCACTAAGAYGTATAAAAGCATGTTAGCAGGGGACATAAAGACTCTGATGTCAAATTTGAGCTTTCCACAGCCCAGATCTTTACCTAGTAGTTACCTGAAGGACCTCTCTGTATGACTTGCCTCCCAGTGTAATCCATAGATTTTATCTTTCTCCCAYACCTGTGGGCTGCAATAGCCTTTTTCAGTGTGCCTGAGAGCTCATCCTCTGCTAYAGCTGTGCCATGGGTTTGCCTTGCTCCATCTCCTGTCCTTGCAAGTTAAGGACAGCCTTCGCGAGAGCTGACTAGCCTTTCTTTAGTTCCTGGTATTTCAAGGCCCTTTAAAATGCCAAGAGTATGTACGATAATCCAAACATTGTTTTTCTTTTAACTTTTCAAAAAGGCTTTACATAATTTTCCCCCTAATTCCTCACTTTCCTGACCTGAAGATTAATTTTTTTATAAGTGTTTTATACCAGGAAGCATTTTCCCTCAGAGCCTGCTTTTCCTGGGGACAAATAGCATCCCTCAGAGCTGGGAAACATCGTGGCACTTGTGTTAGTCCAGAGGGCCTCCGTGTGAAACCAAGGGGTGGAACAGAAACCCAGAACTGAGCTGGTAAAACCAAGGAGGAGCCATTCAGTTAATGGATAATTAAGTTAATGAGTAACACACCATCATTCAAGGAACCTAAAACCCAGTGAGCTGTCCTGCCCACACATTCATCATCTGCTTCCTATTCCATTTTATCATTATAGGTGAATCCATATATGAATTTGGCTTTTGTGTTAGCACGTGGACAGATCATGGTGTGCCCTCTCATCCAAAGACCAGTGCTGCTGCTGGGGGTTATGATACCACCAATTACTTGAAAAGCTAATTAACTCCAGTTACCACACTGTAAACACAACCCAAGGCGGGTGTCAACACGTTTTTTCCAGCAGCACTAAAAAGTCCCACGTTAGTTCTCACTGTGTAAAGTGAGGTGCAAACAGAACAAAAGAATATTTCAGTTAAATGTCATCTTCCCAAAGGTATCAGAGGACTGGTTACCAAATTGTTGTCCTTATTTCCCTAAACAAAAATTATAGGTGTAGTCTGATAATATACTTACTAACTTGAAAGTAGAGAAGGAAGGCAGCCCAGAATATTAAGCTCTGCAGGCTGATTCCATTTATCTCTACATGTCCCTGGCTGCCTGCCTCTTGCTCAGCTAGTGTATTTCCCACAAATGTAATCTACATTTGTAAAGATAAATTTTAAATAACTAGGTGCTGACAGGGGATAAAAAATGCAGGAATACTTTCTATGTGCTCATGAACACAAACGATTGTGGAGGGTTTACCATCCCACACCTTAGAGTGTATCTGAGCTAGACCTTTATCTGTACTACTAAAAAGACACAAAGGCAGTTTGGTTTCTGAACGTAACAARAAGTAGCCAAACTCTAGACAAAATACAGGGAGATCCTGAGTTTAAATCACCACTGATATACAGAAAATGTTAGGTACGTTATACACAGAAGAGAAGCAGCCCTGAGTGTATGTTTGCATTTATTTTATGTAGGAAAAGTTCCATTTTCTTCTTCTGTTTGGTTTATGTGCATTTTTAGTATCGTAATGTTTACATTTGTGYACGAGGAAATCACGTCAATTTGCTACATTAATTTTCTTATTAAGGCACACTTTAACATTTCAGTGCACCTCTCGTGCTGCCATATCCTGGGATGGCTTCAGCTGTTAATTGGTGTCTTGAATGCTTAAAACAAATATCTGCAAGAAAAGCAGGAGCAGATAATCACAGCGTATCTCTTTTCACTTTTAATTTAGGTAAGATTTCAAAGGCATTCATTCAGGACCTTTCTCCTTGTGGTCACTTCACCATTCTACCTCGGGTCAAATCACTTGTAGCGTGGTTTTTAAACGTTTCGAGTTCACTGAAAATTGCGTATATTCATATATACACATCCATGTGGATGTGGGACCATGCGCATTGGCTTCTATTCTGCAGCGATTATATTCTTCCTGTTGCCRGTAAGAGTCAGGAGAGATTTCTGGAGCGCCTTCAGCACTGACACTGTGAGTAAAACACTGCCATAGAGCACACAATTTCATCTGTGCAACCCAGGGSATGGACCAGTTTAGCCTGCAGCAGCTTTACGACTTYGCTGGCAGAAGTATTTACCCAATAGCACAGCTTGTGAAATCACGGATARTAAGAAGAATAAACTTTATTTTACAGCACCAGCTCAGTGCTAGACCGCAATGAAGGGCAAACTATTGGTTTTTAATCCTAAACGAGGAAAATTACGTTTAACTTCTTTGGAAGCAGATGGAATTTAAGTCCTTTATCTTTCACTAGTGGCTGAGGACACTGGCTCGCACCGACGCCGCCGACCGGCAGCCGGCGGGCAGGCAGCCGCGGCAGTCACGGCGACAAGCCCGGCACCCATCTTGCACTTCAATTACTGCTGCGCGCACTTTTCCTTCCCAGAGATCCCATCTTCTCCGCCAGCCTTCCGGGAGGGCGCCAAGCGCTTTCCCAGGAGGCGCCGGGTCCCGCTCCCCTCAGCCGCTTTGGCGGGAGTCGGGCACCTCTCGCCCCATCCCACCGGAGAGCGGCGCCCCCCGCCGGCAGGAGGCCGCGCGGCACCCCACAGGTACGGGCGCTGCGCGGCCCCTTCGGCCGACGGGCTTTAAATCGGCGCCCTAATAACCCGCGGGAGCCGCCGCTTCCCGGCGAGGCGAGCGACGATCCCAGGCAGCGGCCGCCCCACAAGCGAGCCGAGGTACCCGCGGCGCGGCCTGACACCGCTGCGGCGCCTCCCGCCGCCACCCCGCGCCAGGTGCGCGCGCAGCCGCCGCCCGCGGGGCGGGGCGGGCGCTCATTTCCTCCCTGGGCGCCATTTTGTAGCGCAGAGAACCCGCAAATAAAGAGCGGCGGGAGCGGCGCGCGGGGGAGCTCGGGCGGAGGGGGGGAGTGCGGCGGTCCCGACCGCGGAGCTGCTGGCGGCAGCGGCGGTGCCCGCGGAGYTGGTGGCGGCGTTTCGCCTCCGCTCGATGTGAGGAGGAGCGCGGCCCAGGCAAGCGGCGTGCGAGGGGCGCGGGGCCTCCGCGCCGCGGGCGGGAGGTGAGTGGCCGTGCGAGCGCTCCGCCCCGGCGGGACGGACGGACCGGGCAGCCCGCGGTCCTGGGGTGGCGAAGGCCAGCGGCACCTCCATCCCTCACCTCGGGCGCGGGGGGGAGGAGCGGAAGCGCTTAGAGCCATTTTGTTCGAGGCCCCGGCGCCCGGCCTGGCTGCGCGGTCGGGATCCTCCTCCCCCTGCCTTAGGCTGCCGCCGCAGCCCCTGCCGCGGGAGCCGCGTTTGTCGCTTCCCTTGAGGGAGAGGAGCGAGGGCGGCGGGGCGGGCAGTGCCTGGGCTGGGGGCCGGCCGCTGCAGCTGGGTCTGTCGAACACCTGCGGCTGCGGCCCGCCGAGCGGGGGGGGGGGGGCGGGACCCCCGCGGTTGCTGAGGCGAATGTGAGGGCTGACCCGTTACGGGGCTGCGCTGAAGCTTTTATTTTTAAACATCAGAGTGCTCCTCAGTACGAGAAAGACAAGGAGTTACTSGAGGGGGTCTAAGGGAGGGCTACAAAGGTGATTTGGGGTCTGGAATATTACTGTTGTGAGGAGAGACTGCGTGAGCTAGGCCTGTTTAGTCTAGAAAAGAGAAGATTGAGAGAGGCTCTCTCAATACATACAAATATCCTAAAGGATACTGTCTTCAAGTGAATGGTGCCAGACTCTTTTCAGTAGTACCTACGACAGGACGAGGGTCAGTGGCCATAAACTGAAACACAAGAAGTTTCACCTCGACATGAGGAAGAACTTCTTTACGTTGAGGGCGGCAGAGCACGGAGGCAGGCTGTTGTGGTGGTGCACTCCCCCTTAGCTCCTTTCCAGGCTGCAGTGTGATATGAGAAAATTTTCAACAGTCTCAAGCACAGGCATTCGGGACAGCTGCCTATGCAGGTCGTGGAGTCTCCCTCTCCGGAGACACTCAGAACCCACCTGGACAAGTTCCTTTGTCACCTGCTCTAGGTGACCGTGCCTTGTTGGAGGCAGGGTGGTGTTGGACTGTGTAATCCCCAGAGGTGCCTTCCAACCCTAACGATTCTGTAAATTATGTGTTTGTATGTATGTATGCACACACATACGTGCTTTGGAAGTTGGGAGCCCATACTGGGGTTTTCCCCGTGGAACTCTTTCTTCAGATCATTAAAATAACTCTCAGTTCGGGTATAACAAGTAAAGCCTCCTACCTGAGTCAATCACTTCTGTTCATTGAGGTTTTTAAAAAAGCTTTTCAAACCTGTGTTCTATAAACATTGTAGGAAAAGGTGTGCGGGCTTCTACCAGAGTTACTAAAATTGAAATGTGCTTTCCCTGTTTCACATCTCTTTTAATTGAAACTGCCATAGGAGTTTCAATTAAATTTTGAGCTTTCCTTAAAAAAATATTTTAGTGCCTGTGACAGTGTTATTCTGAGTATGGAGTATGCTTTTATGTTGCTTGTTGCCAGGAGCAGATATGCAGAAGGAGCGATGTGTGGCAGCCACTGTTTCTGCAAAATCATGAAAGTGCTTAGTTAGGCTAGTACAGTCAAGCTGTTCATAGTATTAATCACAAAATACAATCGTGTTACTTCCAGTCAGTTATGCAGGAATGTTGTTTACATTGATTCTTTTTACTGTAGAAAGTGACACTTCATCATGTTCTTGCAAGGTATTTCTGATACGGGTAGGAGAGAGATGATCTCTTCTAGAGGAGAGCCGAGTAATAAGAAGCATCTCTTGATGCACAATGCTTGAGAAGTTACTGTATTAGATTCAAATGAGCATTTCAGTTGCAATTGTTGGCTGTAGCGTGCAGATTCACCTGTTCGTTAACAGCAAACTAAGGCAAATCACTGCGACAGTTGCTATAGCCAGCCTGGTGCTGCTGATGTTCCTGAGAAACGTGGAGCACAATGAGAGCAGTATACAGCAGTAATAAATGTTTAAGCTTCTCTAAGTTGCTCCAGGTTCCCAAAAAGCTATTTCAGGGCAACAGCAAGGTGAGATTCATACATGTGGAAGAACTCTAAGTGTCTGTAGATACTATCAAACTAACTTTTCCAGAATAATCCACAGAATATTTTTAGCTTGTGTGTTTTTATTTTTTAGTGTGCAGTTCTATCATGGCAAGTAATAATAGGTGGCAGTAAGGCAGTAACTTCTGTAATGCAGTGGCCCATAACTTCAGTCTTTCATGCCCTCGTCTGAAAGCAAGGTGGTTTTTTAAACTGCGGTGCGCTGGGTGTAGAGGTTAGAGTAGCCTGGTCTGGTGCTGGAATTTTGTGAGAAGTCTGGAGATGCAAGGTTGACTACCTTTGGATGGAGCATCAACCTTTGATTTCTTGTAGTCCTGATTGTGATAGCAATCATATGTTTATAATTGCCTGTATGCTGTAGCAGGGGTTACAAGCCAGGTCTCTGGAAGAAATTCACCTTTTTTGGTATTTTTGTGCTTCTGGTATTTTTGAGGAACATAGATGTAATGACATGTGTGCACCATTTAATCATTGTTAGCTGAAGTTGTGTGAGAGATCTGAAAAGCATGTTTCTCTCTGTCAGGAACTTAACACTAGCTGAGATCTTCAAGACTACTTCCAAACTCCAAAGGAGTTTAAAATTCTAAAAATCTTAGGAAAAAGTACAGTGGGAAAGGTAGGCAGCCTAAATAAGGGGTCACAAGCATTCCCTCTCTAATCTCAAGTTGCTCTGAATGACTGAGTTGGGTACTGGCAATTTGTGTCAGTAGCCTCTTATGCTTGTATTTTATATTTAAAACATTCTCAAACAAGGAGCTGCATGCAGAAGTTCAAGCAAAATGCTTGAGTAACTTCTTGTGAGTAAGAGGGAAGGGGGTGGGAGTGGAGGGGACCTCTTAGTTTAGGGAAGCACTTACGTGCCTG
The DNA here is from genome assembly GCA_902810485.1 of Alauda arvensis. Taxonomy (NCBI): domain Eukaryota; kingdom Metazoa; phylum Chordata; class Aves; order Passeriformes; family Alaudidae; genus Alauda; species Alauda arvensis. The sequence continues at coordinate 1,660,672 of CADDXX010000081.1, forward strand.
TGTGTTACTAAACCTAGCAACAGGAAGCTGCCATTCATTAGTGAGATGCCTCTACTGAATGTTTTCTTTCTGTGGGTTCTAATGTCAGTATTTATTATGGGAAGGGAGTGTGAGTGTTGGTTGTTTTGTTGTTAACCAGGACCTTGTTTGGTAGGGTGCTGTGTAGTTGTCAGTAGTGTCAGTAAGTGCAGGTTGAAAAGGCTCTGCTTCATTGGAATGTATTTGCTTGTATTACTGACCAACAGTTTTAGGATTTGGCAAAGYTAAATTAGTTCACAATAAAAAACTAGTTTCACAATTAGTATTGTGAAAATACTAAGGTAGCCCATAAAAATAATTGAGAAAATAGATTATCTACTCCTTAAGAGCATTGTTTCTTTAAAGCTAAGTGTTCACAACCAAGAATTTGACACATCCTTTCCCTGGTACATGTGCAGTAGCAGCTTTACAAGCTTGTCAACTCTTAATATTATATGCAATTTTTCCACTGGAAAGCATATTGCAAAGATGCATGCCTCCAGCAAACCTTGCATTGATTGTTACTTGAATGCCTGTAAGATTTAGGAACTCAGTATTTTTTACATAATCATAGTTCTAGAAAATACTGTGTATTACTCTTTTGAAATAAGGAAGCATGTCCTGTAACTCGGGGCAGTGTGAATATTTAACCTAGCAAATGCAGTCCTCTAGTGCTCTGTATGCACTAGAGGAATTCAGTTTGATGGCCTGTCTAAGCCGTTTATTTTGCATCTTACTTTCCCTGAAAATATTCACACGGGTTTTAAAATAACAGTACTTCCTGTTTATTAGATTCTTAAGAGAATAAGTACATGTAAGAACGTGTTGTAATGTTCACAAATGATTCTCTTTTATTCCAAAGAGGAGGAGCAGTAGTGTAAATAGCTTTCCTCAGACCCTGATTATCCTTTACCTTGTAAAATACAGTGTTACACAGATGTAGACACATACTCAGTGTCAGTTTGATACAAATTTAGGTGGTTTTGATTAAATAAATAGAAAGAATTGGTTACTGATTGGCTTTTTAGATGCAAATAGAAAGCTTGAGGTAACTTTCAGAAAAAAATACATTTGACTATGTCTAGATTACAGGAGCAAACATTTCATAGTGTTGTTTTGTACTCTGGTGCTGCATTGTGTGGAACCAATATTTAAGTGTTGTAATATTGCAAATTAAAACAATTAAGGCTAGAAGTACAAGTTTGAGTTGTTCAGTGTTCTGTTTACACTAGAAACTGCACTAAATAAAACTCCTTTTTTCCCTCTCCCTTCAGAGTTCACAATGACGAATGAAGAACCTCTCCCAAAGAAGGTATGTGCAAAATTACTTGTGACTTTATCCTTGCAGGTAATCAGGACAGCTTGATAAGTTATGCTTTTCTTTTTGCTTCATAGGTTCGCCTTAGTGAAGCAGATTTTAAGGTTTTACCTAGAGATGAGCTTATCCTAAGGTAATGTAAAGAGTGTTTTTTCCATCTCAACATTCATGTGAACTTCCAGTGGAAGATGTGTGAATTTACTCTTCCATTGTCTTTTATCATCCTTGTTCTGAAAATCAGTTTTATTTGTTTCATGATGCATCTCTTCTGCCAAGTTTTCCTCTTGTCTCAAGTATTTTTATTTGTAGTTTGGGTGGGAACGCTTTTTCCTCAGAGGCAAAATCCTTAACAGTATTTTGTAAAACATGAGTATGAGTGTTTTTTTCTTCACYTAAAACTGTAGGAGATATGATTGCTTACATTCCTTGCTAGATAACAAGTTATTTTAAACCTCATAAAAATGTCAACTCTTTACTTCTCTGGTACTTTTTACACTTTCTCAGTCCACGCAGTTGTCTTCTCAGCATGTTCAGGTATTAACAGAAAAATGTTAAAATGAAGTTTTCATTGCCTAGAACTTCGACAAGAAGAAGCTGGCCATCTTTTTCACTTTTTCGAAAGCTTAAGTGTTACCACGGAAACAGTTACAGAAAATCCAGGTGCACAGACCACCTGCTTAAAGAAACCACCCCAAGCCACTTGTCTCTGTATGCCTGAATTTCCTGATTTGTAAAGCAGGAGCTGTCCAAACTAGCCATCTGTGGGGCATCTGTTATCTGCTGGAGTAGTCTGTGCATTTTGGTAAACTTGAGTTCTTGGCTTCTTGTACACTGAGTTGTTAGCATTATTAGGGTTTCAAGGTAAATTTTGCTGTTTCATAGAACAAAGACTAGATTATGTAGAAACATGGGGTTACATATGCAACACTTAGTGTACATGGTGATCATCAGCTACCCTCCCTTCTGGGTAAACTGTCCTGGCAGCTACTTTTGGGGTGAGTTTTTCCAGGGAGTAAACACTGTCTGGCTCCTTATGTTTAAAACTGGTTTCTGTCTGCCCCTGAGTATCCAGTCTTTTGGATTGTAAAGAAAAATGTCTTTAAACKGTAAGAAAAAGTGCTTCTTTCATAAGTGGTTTTGGCCTTGTGATCCTTTTAATAGAAATTTCTCGAGATTATCTCTGGCAGTAGTAAACTCTAGGTCTCCAAAGCTGTGCCCTTACTTCCTGTGATAAAATTCATGTGGAGTACCAAAGGATAGATTCTGTGCCACTTGCTTTCTGACTGATAGTGTGAAAACAAAAAGAGGCTGTCAGTTGTAATCAGTTCCTGTAACTTGCAATGATTAGTTGCTACCATAGAAGTGATGAATTTCCAGCACATAATCAGGAGAGAATGTGATGGAATACACCCAAGGAGGTAAAGTATGTCAGTGGCTCACCTGTGTTAACAAAGAGGCAGAAGGGAATTTGCTAATGATGGCTGTGTTGCTATTGAATCATCTTAGTGTTTAGAAAAAATAACATGCTCTCAAAAAGGGCACTTGTTGGATTTAAGGAGAATAACTAATCAATTTACCCAGAAATGGAAATTTAAATTCCAATTTGGTCACATCCATTTTATTAGTTTGCATTGATCAGTCTTTCAGACACTTTTTTTGTATGGGGGCAAATTATAGATTTCTAGTGAGTTCATCTCTAATTGTGATTTCACGTAAAACTAGCAATTATTACACTAACTGCTGGCTTATTTGTAGGCTGGAATAAAATACTATTACACATCTGTTTTAATCAATGTCATTTCTATTCCTTTGAGACATAGAAAAGCATGTGTTGACTTTTAGATTGTCTTAAGATTTCAAATGTATTTTTTTGGTCCATACTTTGGTGAGGCGAATGCTTTTTGACACAAACGTGTAGTCACTTTTTAAGTAATAAGTCACCATTGCTGTACAGWTGCAGTGATGAAATACATATGTGGAAAAGATTCTTTTCTTTTGTCTGTTTCTCTGCCATGAGTCCTAATTTTACTCTTCTTTTCTATGAAGTACATAGTTTAGGTTTGCTCATCTTAACTTCAGTTGACTAAACATGAGCAGGACCAACACAGAGCCTTTAGATCTGACCTTGAATTTCTGCTTGTCTCATGACTGGTTGCTGTGGACTCAGCTTAAAATTTCCCCTCTTTAAAGCAGTAGTTACTTAGCTTGACTGTAGGAGCTTCTGAGAGAATGAAGAGCCAGGAGCACAGTAAAGAAATACTCTGTGGATCATAGCTAAAAATCTGATCAGTGTTGCCCTAATTGCTGAGCAGTTAGCTGGTAAAACACTGAAGCACTCCGATATACCCAAACATTTCTGATGAAATGCGGTGCTTTGACTAAACTTCAGTCAACAGGGCGAAGTTTTTGCATTTTTGCAATGGCCTGGGTGCAGTGTGTGTCTTAACCCCTCCTTGTTTACTGTGAACCTCAAAGCTCAGCATAAGAAATGGTGCTTCAAGAAAAAGTATTCAAATTACCTCTAGAAAGTCTGCTTAATATTCTTAGAGAATGAAGGAGATTAAGTAACTGACATAATGCTGCTCAGTTACCTTCCAGTTCTAGTGAGACTGTAAGCAGTCTTTGAACCCAGAACAGGTTCAGGAGTGTCCTCCCAGTTCTCCTGTCTCTGTTCTTGAATGCCTTTCCAAGTAGCACTTCAGTGAAGCTCTTCAGATTATTAATTTTGAACCATCAGATTAGGGACATAAACTACCATATTGAGTGGAAAGCAAACTGATGAGAGAAAAAAATCTGGCTTTTAGCCTTTGTCATTCTTCCCCCACTCAGTCACCGGTGAGCTGCCTTAGTCTTCTACAGTGTGCTGGAAGGCTTAATCTGGGGCAAAGGATGTCAGGGGTCTGCCTATGTTCCCTCCCGAGATCTTGCTCATGCCTGGCCTACTGGTGAGGGGGGAATGTTGGAAAATATGCCTTGATGATGAGTGAGCTGTGGCTGAAACACTGGTGTGTTACCAGCACCATGCTAGCTATGAGTGCAGAGCACAGCATTGTAAGGGCTGCTGTGGGGAAAATTGACTCTGTCTCAGCCAGACCCAGTACAAGTAGCTTGAGCTGCAGAAGTCTTCACCAGGTTTTTGACAAAATGCCACATCTGAATTGTTACACTTTCAAGAAGTGTTGGTAGGCATATGACTTGAAATCCATGGTGTGGCCTAGTGCCATCTAGGTTTTCTCTTCCAGGAGTTTGGTTCTTGTCTAAATACTAGCAGTTGTTGAGAGGTGACTTAGGAGGTATCATCTGCAACATTCTTGGTGACTGTAGGCTACATGGTTTGCTTGTGGGTGATGATTTTGGGGGTTCTTTACCTTTTCAGGCAGTGGTCTGGCACATCTACTTAACTCGTGTTCCATGTCCTCGTTTCACTTGCTCTGTATATTGCTCCTGATAGGGGAGGGTGGGGGTGTTATGATTTTGATAGAACTGCTGGGTTTAGGGTGTGAGGTGTAACTTAAAAGTCAAGTAGTCCTGTATATTTGTAGACCCACTGTTTATTGCATGTCATTTTTAATGTAAAATAAGGTTCTTTCTTTCTAGATTTGCTGTTGAGTAGACCCTTTCATTTTTACTTCTGGGAGATTGAAATCTCCTGAGCTAGCAGAATTTTTGATGGTTGAATGGTGAAACTTCTTAGAGCAGAGAGATTAGTTTAAGGGTTGAGTATGAATACTAGTGCTCTCCTTTACAGAGCTTTCATGCTGTTGCCATGTTCAGCTGAAGAAATGTGAAATTCTGTTGTTGCTTGAAGGAAGAGATCTCATGCTTCCTTTTTCCTTTTCCCAGTGATGTCATCTTGCTTGCTGTTACAGATCTCTGATGCTTTTTAGACCCTTCAGTGAGCTGTTTGAATTCACTAAATGGTCCAAATTACCTAGAGGTAGATTTTATAGTTTCAGTTTAAGTAGTGCTGTAGGTTAGAGAGTTAAAATGGAGCAGTTGTGATGAGTCTGGCATAAAATAAATGTCAGGGAGAGAAGGTAATTGGGAGGAGGGAACAGACACCTTCTTTGTAAGTGGTAAGCTATTAGATGAATTTATAATGTGCAGTTTTACCATCATGAGGAACACACATTGTTAGATGCAGATTAGTACTTAAAAATCCCAAAACACCGTGCTGTGAACTTCTTTCATAAAGCATTTCATGCTTTGTTTGCTACTGAKTTGATGGTTTCTGTAAAATGCAGTGCTGTTTTTAAGTGATGTTTTTTGACTGTGGATGAATTGCCTAAATAACATTTTAGTTTTCAAAGAAATATTAAACTGTTTGGCTTATGGATGATGAATATAAACAGAGAATGGTCTTAACCTGAATGAGCTGATAAAACTGCTTAAGCTAGACTGCCATTTCTAGTGTTACAATACACTTTTGCTTGTCCTGCTCACTGGGTAACATACTTAATGTTATATTTGTATCACACTTCCTGTTACAGAATTTTGTTTGAATTGCTTTGCTATGAGAATAAGATGTATATAGGGTACTTCACAAAGATAAGAAAATAAGTAGTGCTTGATCCTAATGCTTGTCTAAAATACTGATTTTTAAGATGTCTGTTTTAAGTGTTGTATTGCACAGCCTACCATTTCATTCCTCTGAGATGCAAAGCAGATCTAACTATTTAAATGATTAAAAGCTCCTTTTTGAAAACCAGAATTGTCTTTTGTGCAATTGTGTAATTCCCTCTTGACATTTTCTGATTATGGTATCAGTATGAGCTCTGAAAGCTTAGGAATGAGATGCCTTGATTTAATGAACAGAACTTGATAAAATTTTTTTTTTCTCTTTGTATCTGCAACAGGTGGAAACAATATGAAGCATACGTGCAAGCTCTGGAGGGCAAGTACACAGACCTTAATTGTAAGTTAGTTGGGTTTCAAAATGGTGCAAATTATCAGAATATATAAAGCAGAGTGATCAAGTAATGTGTGCTTTTAAAAAGTGCTAGAAATAAGAGATAATAATCTGTTATGTCAGTTACTTGTCAGGAAAAGAGCTCCTGTTTTTTCTACTGTAAGTTTTCAGCCTCTCTAAGCTTTCTTACCAACTTCTTTTCCAGTTGCAAATTTATTCCACCATCTAGAAGGTCTTATTTTTGCATGTATGGGATACAGACTGCTGGGTAGGGCAAAGCTTCAAAGCATAGCCCCATAAATAGACTTTYAGAACTTTACTTTTAGAAAAGGAAGCTTTATCTACTGAAATACTCCAGGAATTTTTGTGCCTTTGGTAGTCTTCCAGGATTGTAAGGCTGGGAGGGGAAATAGTGTTTAGAGGTACATGTCTAAAATGAGTCCCCAAGGATTCTTTGATCTGCTTAGGCAAATTTGATTGTCATTCTTACATAGTCATTAAAACTTGATCTCTTGGAAGATAATATGGGGAAAACATCCTCCTCTGAAATGAGGAAATACGAATAAGTTCTGGGAGTGACTGAACAGCCAATCCTAAGTCACTTTTAAAACTTATGTTGGCAGCTAGAGATGTTGTATTTCCCATTTTCCAGACACCTTTTCAGTCTAAATACTTAAAGACATAGGACCACTGAGTTTGAAGGGTATTTTTCTGCCAGTCCAGATGGATGTCCTCTTGTTTGCTGTTGTTATATCCTTCTGCTGCTGCTGTCTCATAATGTTTTGGGTTTTGGAGAGACTAAAATATAGCAAATGGAAACAAGTGATTCCATTCACATCTCAAACTGTCTAAACATAGATAAATAAGTTGTTTCAGTGTTCCTGGTTTCTTGATTTTGGAAACAGTACAAGCTGTAGTAATCAGTGTTAATGAATTATCTGCAAACATTTATTTAGAAATCACTGTTCTGAAGCAATTTGTGATGTTCAGGTTATTTTTACAGCTGTTTTTTCTCAAGAAATTAGAAAAAATGAAAATGTCAATTACTCAAATTTCGAATTGTTTTACATATGACAAGTAGCAGAGGAAATGTATGCAGTTGGTATCAGGTTGCTTGCATGTGATTTTGTGTGAGTAATTTGGAAATATGCTATCTTCTCTCATGTTTCATATGCAAATTTTTATAAGTGTCCATAGATCAGAATTCTGTTGAGTTGTGACAGAATGTTCTCAAATGCCTTACTGTTTGCTCATGGAGTGTTGAGACCAGCTTGAGGATTGCCCATAAACAGCACTGTTTTACACATTGCAGATTGGCTTTTGTGGGAGTCCAGGCTTTCCTCTTCTGCTACCCTGGCCTCAGCTTTTCTTACATGTACCTAGGGCAGTTCCAGCTTCCCAAGTTTCAGAGTGCAGGTTGTAATAATAGTTGGTTAAGCAAGCAGTTTAAAAGTCATTTCCTATATAAACATGGAAGCATCTTCAAAATTGTAGTAAGTCTTAAAGAAGGACCAGGAATTTGSAATTTAAGCCACCTGTTGTTGAACTTTTCTAATACTTAATGATATTTTGGTTTTGTTTATGCTAGTTATAAACATGACTGTGAAAAGTGTAACTGTTTGACTTCTCTTTATGAATTTGGTTTTTAGATTATTTTAGCTATYTTTTTCAAACTTCCTGTGAGAGGGTACTATAAAACATGCTTTCTCTGTGTTAGCTAATGATGTGACGGGGCTGAGAGAATCTGAAGAGAAGTTGAAACAGCAACAGCAAGAGTCTGCCCGAAGAGAAAATATTCTGGTCATGAGGCTGGCAACTAAGGAACAGGAGATGCAAGAGTGTACTGTAAGTATTTGGAAAGGATAAGTGTGTTCAGACTTGCAGCAATATCACCTGTTGAGCCAGTACCTATGTGCTAGGTTTTTGTGAATCTACACTGTCACAATTTCTGTGTTTAAAGACATGGCAGGTTACTTAAGCTGACATTGAATTAGTAAAGGTCACTTCTTAAAAGTTTGGGGATTTTATAGTATTAGTTCTGTTGATTTCAGCAGCAGTTGTGATTGGAAGGGGTTTTACTTCAAACTAATTCTTGCATGTGCCATTCTTACTATCTTCTGACATTTATCTGTGGTGCATATCTACAAAAATGTTACTTCTGAGTCAGGAACAAATGAAAGTGTAAGGATATGATTGAGTTTTAGTTTCATTTAGGAGGTTTTAGGCTCATACTTATGCTGCCTTTGGATAACAAAGTATTTGTAAGCCTCTGTCTATTTGGCTGGATAGGTGAAGTTGCTACGGACTTGTCAAAGTTCTTTTGAAATTTGGCAGATCTGATTAATTTCTAGTATTCTGAATACATATTTTGTTGGTCTTTGTTTCTCTCTCCTTTATTTCTGGCCATTTTCTGTGACTTTCACAGAAATACTTTAAGTGTTAGTTTTGGTTTCTTGGAAACTATCTCATTCTGGATTACCTTCTTGATGTAATTTTCATTCTGCTTGAATCTGGTCGTTTCTGAGAGCATTATAAAAAGCTTATTGCTAGTTTTGGTAATATACTCTTCAGAGCTTCTCTTACGAAAAATACAAGCTCTGTGCAAAACTAATAACTAGTGTTGTAGCTTTCCTTTACTTTTTAAGTCCTTCATTCTTTTTTGCCTGAAGTTTTTCAGAGCTGTCAGGTATAGATATAGTAGTGTGACTGAACTCCTTAGTGTATTTTCACTGCTCTTCAGACTTAAGATCACTTCTGTTGACAGAAAATAGTGTTATAAACAGGAAAAAATAAAGGGGGTTAAGCTTACTTGGCAGTGGCAAAAAACAAAGCCCAGAATCACTGAGGTTGGAAGAGGCTTGCAGTTTCTAATGCAGCCTGCCTGTTCTCAGCAGGGTCAGTTGGACCAGGTTACTCAGGGCTGTGCCCTATTGGCTTTTAAGCATCTCCTRAAATGGAGACTTCCAAAACTCTTGGGTGACCTGTGCCAGTGTTGAACCACTGACACACCAGAACGTATTTTCTTAGATTTAAGTGGAACTTTCTGTGTTTCAGTTTGTGCCCATCACCTTCTGTGCTTTCAGTGGGTACCACTGGCTTTGCTTTCTTTACTCCCTGTCTGGTATTTATATGCACATTGGTAACATCTGAGCCTTTTCTTCTCCAGATGGAGCAGSCATAACACTCAGCCTCTGTTTGTGTGTCACATGCTCCAACCCCTTAAATCAGCCTCCTGGCCCTTCTGTGGCAGGTCAGCATCTCTCTTGTACCGGGGTGTCMGCATCTGGACCCAGTATCCCAGATGTCTCACCAGTGCCCAGTGAGAGGAAGGATCACCTCCCTCAGCCTGCTGGCAGCATTCCTGCTAATGCAGCCCAGGATGCCAGTGGAGATCTGTTCTGCTACTGTACTGCAACACTTCCCTAGTTGTTACACTGCTATATTGGTCCTGCTTCACTTGGGAAGTAAATTCTGTGATCTGGAACAGCAGTAATAACAGRTCTTTTCTTTTGAACTTCTAAGCATATAGCTAAAGCAATAAATACTAAAAATAAATAAATAAAAAGAAACATAAAAATTTCACCAAAACCAAATCTGTGTGTACTACATTTGCCTTTCTTCCTCCCTTGAAGCTACAAACGTCAAGTATTTAATGCTTTGAATTTGACAATATCTTGAAGACTATAGAGGTTCTTGACTGCACTTTGTTAGATGTTTATAGCTGCATAATCTCTCCAGAATATCTGTTTAGAAGAATCTTTTCTGAAGAGCTTTTATTTTCAGTATCCTTTAAAAAAGAAAAAAAGAGTGGGTAACAATCTACCAAAAAGAAACAAAAAAACAGGCACATGCCCACACACTCAGGTGACTTATTTCTCCTGCTCTTGATTCCAGAATAACACCAAGGATGTAATCTCCATAGTATATGGATCTAGGAAGAAGCATCCTTGAGGATGATGTGTAAAATGGGTACCCTAGAGGTGTATTAATGGAGGCATTGTCATCTTTAGGCATTTTCATGTTTAGAAACGTGCAGTTCCAAGGTGTGAAGGACTACTTGGCTTTGTATTACTAGAGGGTATTTTTTTCCACTACAGTACCAGTAGAAAATGTCACATTGGATAAAATGCAAAGCTAAATCATTTAATAAGCTATTCATCATGTGATGCTATTTGACATGCGTGATTTTAATCCATAATTTTCCCATATTTTTCCATTTTTTAATAATCCACACTTACATTAAAATATACCAGTAACATTTATATGTAAGCTTTGTGTTTCCTTTCACATTTTAATTAGGCTGAGCATTTATGGTTTCTAGTTTCTTGAAAACTACAGATGTGTTGTTGGGACATTTTATTCTTACAAACCTATTGCTTTCAAATTCAAATGGTTAAAAACGTAATACCATACCATATTCAGCTGCTACTAGTTGGCAAAGACTGAGTTTCCTGATTATTTGTGTAGAATACCATGCTTACTAAAGTACACTAGCTCTGTTTTAAAATAAGGGGTGATGAACTCTATTTTGGTGTTCTAATTTTCACCCTTTTTAAAAATAGAAGCTTTTTAGTATCTTTTCAGCTTGTGAAAGTCACCAGTTGTCATCTTGCAAGTGTAGGTGTGCATGTCAGAGTAGGAGTAGCAGAATCATTGCCCTTATTCTGTGTCAGAGCTGTTTTTGAGCAAACAAGATGGGAGGGAGTGCATAGCTCCATTCTCTGTAGTGCTCTGTGCTCAGTCTAGCAGGAGAATATATGGATTTCTTCAGAGCCAGCAGCTTAGTACAAGTCTGTGACAGGTGCTGCAAAGTTACTCTGTGGATTTAGGGTGACAAAGAGCTACCTTTAAGTTCAGGCATTTAACATCTTGTGTGCCCTGTTGTCAGCAGCAGCCTCGAGCTACCTTCCCCCAGCAGGAACAACCCCTAGAAGAGGTTGCTGCTCTTAGGAAAGTGTGGGTACAGTATTGGCTGTGGTTTCCACATAAAGCTTTATTTCTGGCAGAGGTGGTGGTAAAGTTAATGCTACTCTAGGGAAAAGCCTTAACCTTCTTCCAGTCTGCTGCGCAGTTACTGAGAGTCAATAAGTAGGTAGGCATTTGAAAATACTTACTGCTCGGATGTGTTTTTCATGGAACAGATAACAGTGAGTGGAACTTTCTGTGTATGCAGTTGGGCTGTAGCACTAGATAGTCATTACTCTTGTGGTTTAGGTTACAGCTCTGTTGTGTTTTTTCTCTGCTTCGTTGTGCACTTTATTCCTTCCTACTCCTTCCTTATAAGAAGGAAATACAGTTGATGTGACTTAGATTGCTTGCACTTTCTCTTAGGCACCTGTGATATGTTTTGTAAATTCTTCGTGTGTAGAGAGTCTGTTCTTGGTAGCTATCTTTGGATGATTTCAGCTGAAAGCATGCAACTGTTTCCAAGAATGCGAGAACTAGGGGGATTGAAAATGTTATTGTCTGTCTTTAACRAAAAGATAAAAATCCACATAAACAAAACCTCACACAGCCTGATGTCCTCTAAATAGACTGCTTTCAGTGCTTTCCTGCCTTGTGCTGGAACAGAGAGAAAGCTGAGAGCAAGATTTTTATTCTGTTTGTGAAGTGTAGCTCTACTTGTCCATCTGATGGACTTTTGAAAAACACCAGCTAGTGTGTGCTTGCCTGTTTGGGAATATGAACAGTCTGTAGGCATTTCAGTTGTTGGAGTAGGTATTCCCTGAGGTCTGGCATTGGACATGACTGCTCCTGTATGTTCAGCTGTGGCCAAAGTTGGTCCTGACTGCAGGCAAACTCTCCTGCTCCTTAACCCTTACCACTTGGAATGTCAGTGCGAGGTGACTCATACGAGAAAGTGATTAGAGCAAGCAAGAATGTGAGGTTTGGACTGGCTAAGCAGGAAGACAAAGGTAATTAGGAAGTCAGCAGAAAAGGGAAAACATTTTGGCTTGCTTTGGGAGCAGGTCATACTGGGAGGAGGTTGCTAAATCTTCATGGATAAAAAGCCTGACAGATGAGAACTCCAGAGTTAACAACTGGAGAAAGCAATTGTGGAGGGATTGAGAAAATTTGAGTTGGAAAAAGTGGAGGGAAAGAATGGTCTTTTAAGTTTGGGGAGGGAATGGGCAAGGGTTGTGAAGCTTAAGTAAGTTTTTTCTGCATGACAGCTTTAGAAATGGTGGTTGAGCTGAAGTCCTGTGCAGGTGCCATCTGCTGGGCTCAGGAGTGCAAGCTGGAGACCCCAGTGGGATTGTCAAATAACTGGCATTGCACCCACAGGCTGGGCCCTCCAGGGTGTTCAGGTGCATTTCTGGTGTGACTCAGGAGCAGTGGCAGCAATTCTSTGTGCTGGTCCAAGGAATCTGTTACAGTTTTTTAGATTTACAGTGGAAGAGGGAGGAATCTGGGTCTTGGTGAGACAAGGAACATGGCCTTCTTTTTTGTTGTTGTTTTTTTTTTTTTTACCCCCTCAGTTAGTGATGCCTCTTTAAAAATGGATTGGAAAGAGTGTTGCTGTATAGTGATTATATTTCTGAAATATTGCCGATGAAGTTGTCCGGTTTGTTGTCTGCTATCTTTGGCCATCACAAAGTATTGACAGTTTGTTGAAATACTTCARTAGCAGAAGAATAAAAAAATTGAGTGGATAGAAAACATACATCAATACCAATGAATAAAACAGATCTTTATTCAGTGAGCAACAATATTGTGCATTCAGTGAGGCAAAGGACCCTAAGAGGTAAAATGCCATCCAGGGAATGTTGGCATAACCTTAATCTGGACTTCCGGTTTGTATGTGGGTTCTTGAGTGCTTTATTTCTKGAAAATATTTATAGGCTTTATTACCTTTATGTTTCTCTCTGGATATGTAGAACTTTGTCTATTTAAAGTATGATGTCAGTTTTTTAAAGTAGCTAAATATTTTTACTTTTATAATACCAAATTAATGTGTTAAAGGAAATACTTCAGTTATTCCAGTACCTTTGAAATCACTTACTTGAAATAAAATCCAGGAATTTTTGCTACTTAACAGTATGTAAATTAAGACACATTATACTCAATTAAGAAGTGACTGAGGTTGCTGCTGCACACTGAATGTACGTAGGACTTCTGTACTTCCTCTTCGCTGCTGTGTAAAGACCCCATAAGAGAGTAACTGCATGTGCAGGAACATGGTTAAGCTGTCAGTGCTGCTGGCTGTGCTGCACATCCCAAGGAAAGCAGAGAGTACAAGGAGACTCTTTCCCTTTAGGGTTTGTCAGTGAAACTCTCTTGCTCTCAAGTCTGGTTGCAAGACTGCCTGCGTGGGAAGCCAACCATCTGACTTCCAGTTATGTCTTACATTGTGTGATTCTGTTCACCTCTTGCTGATGAAGAAATGTGTGTGATATGGGGAGCATAATAAATCGAATTTAAAAATAAGCACATTCTTTGCAGGCTGATGTGGTATTGGTGATTAGCAGGGTTCTAGACACAGACTTCTAGGACAATTTAAGATATATATGTTGTGATGGGATTAAAATTGAAGAAACTTTTAAAATTAATCCTACGTATTTACATGCATGTTTTGAATATTAAATACTATATTTAAAAGAAAACCTCTCAGTAATTACTTCTGAAATTTTGACTATTACAAGTGTTCTAAACATATGAAATTGTAACTCCTTTGGCTTGTGGTTATTGCAAGATAATAAAACCCAACCAAAATTTATTTCAATTGCTGTTAATATTTCTAAATGATTTTGGTTAAAAATACAGGTTCTTGCATCATAAGTGACTATTACAGTTGCAAAAAACTTCAGAAAGTTTTAAAAAACTTAYTATTTGCTTGTAAATACCTCTTGTCAATTTTAGCTGTTATGTTCCTTAATAACTTCCACTGAACTTAAGTGGACAGTAACTGTCTGTTTTAAGCAGGTAATTCTTTCCATATGCTTGTTGCTCTCCAGAAGGAGTGCAGGCAGATAAAAAAGAAAGGGAGCATTCTAATGCTTCAGATATTGCTCTGACAAATGCAAATTAGGGATCTGGAGGGGAATCTCCTGTGAAATGTTAAGCAAGGACGGTGCTTAGGATGGGGGCTTGGGTGAGCAGGCACATGGACATGGGTGTAAGGGATGCACAAGTGATTTTTATCCTGCATTTTTCAGGTTACAGTGTGAAAGAAGGCAAGCTACCTTGATGTTAACTTTAGAGTAATTATTTATATTGAAATTACTTAAAATTTTTCTTAAATATTGTATGAATAATAGTCTTTTTTTCTTGTTTTATGCAGAATCAGATTCAGTACCTCAAGCAAGTCCAGCAGCCTAGTGTTGCCCAACTGCGATCAACAATGGTGGACCCAGCCATCAACTTGTTTTTCCTAAAAATGAAAGGTGAACTGGAACAGACTAAAGACAAACTGGAACAAGCCCAAAATGAACTGAGTGCCTGGAAATTTACGCCTGATAGGTAAACAAAACAAATACTCCCCAGTCAAGACTTCCCTGACAGTCCCACTACGAGAATGCTATGGTGGGACAGCCAAGTACTCGTTTCCACACCAAGACTCAGACGTTTTGAGGCAAAAGCCACATTCTTATACTGTCCAGCTTGTAATGCTTAATGTAAAACTTACCAGATGAACCTTGTGTTTCAGCTTTTTTCTCCCCTTTGCTTCAGAGGCCTGACAGCGTCGGACTATTCTGAAGAAATGGCCGTCTTCGAAAAAAATCTTTTCTAGAACATGTAGACATTTGCAAAATTGTTCTATTTGAAGAAAATAGAGGGAGAAACAGAAGTCTTAAGTCTGTGGCACACTGTGTCTACAGACAGTTTGGAGGAGAGAGAACCTAGAGATTATAAATCATGAATTGAACATGTAAAATTCCCGTAAAATGTAGAAGTGGAATATGCTTCGCTCTTAACCTTGAGCCTAGTGACTTAGAGACACTAAGTCAGTTTTGCCAATAAGACTGTGGACTTCCTGCTTGTTCACTGAACTGCTGGGTCAAAACTTGATGAGGTGAATTTTGCATTAAAGAGTTTTTACTTGCTAACCAGTTTTGAATAGCCAYGAGAGTGCTATTTGATATCACAACAGTGGTAGTGTACACATTTGACTGTTTAGCCTTTGTGCTCTCTAGCACTTGATGCAGCCTTAAGTCACTGTTGCTAAATAATGAACTGTTTTCTGGATGGTTGGTAATACTGTGGATGCCTCAAAATTAGGACTGTACAAAAATGTACGTTCCATCTAAATGCAGGTTTAAAATTGTTTGAAGCAATATATATTTGATCACAACTAGCATGTATAAGAAACTGGTTGTGATAAGAATTTCACTGCATGTTTTCATGCAGAAATGAGAATTTTTTGATCTTCATACTAAGAACTGATCTCAAATGCTCAATACAGAAGGCACATGATGGCAACTGTCTTCAGTGTTGGTGGGGTGTTTTTATTCTGTTGTACACCTGGGTTTTTTTGTATTGTGCTTCTCTATAAAATGTGCCTTGAAATAGTTGTAATACATAGTTCAAGGAACACTTCTGGTTATGCTGTTGTGTCGTGGAACTCCTGGGATGAACGAGAATTGAACAGGTTGTTACTTCTGAATTGTCTCGTTCGCTGAAAACAAAGTCAGTATTTTAAGCTAAAAAAACCTTAAATGCATGCATTTTTGTTGGTGGATTCAGTGAAGGATTTTTTGCTACTCTACTGATGCCTCTGTTCTGTTGTCCCAAGTTACTTGTAAGAGTAGCGATCTGGGACAGTTGGGAGTGCACGTCTGAGGTCTGTAAAGCAAAATGTAGATTTGGTGCAGCATTTGTGTGTTTGTTTTTTCCCATAGCAAATAGAGTTCTATTTAGTAATATGAAGCTTTGATTTTTCAAAACAGCTGGGCAATGTTTTATGACTCAGTTAAAAAAATTCATTTTTAAATTAAAAAGAGACCTTCAGCTATCACAGAAGGTGATGTATTCTAACTGTTTTGATGACTTTTATTAAGATGCCATTACGTAATTTTGACTTGGAAGTATCTTTAACTGTTCGTGCTTCAGATGATTAATATGGGATCAAATAGTATATACTTATGCAGGTTTATTTTTTTGCATGAGTAATGACTTAACAGCAAAAGAAAAATCCACAGAAAAATTTTACCTTTTTAAAAGTGATACATCTGGAATGATTTTGCTATAGCAGTATCTAAGATTTTATTGATCTAGCATCAAAACGGAGGTAAGACTTACATTAATAAATCGTTAATGTGTTACCAAGCCATTTGTAAAGCTTACTATAATGTGTTGAAAGAAGCATGCCATGGAGATGGCTTGTTTCGAACTTGGAGTTCAGAAAATTATTTAATACACTTAGATACAGGTTGGTTGTTTTTTAAAGTCCTCAGTTTCTGAGTGTTTGAGTACAACCCAGGAGAGACCAATAACTTGCCACTTACTTTCAAACCTAAGTGTCAAAAGAAAATGTTATTTCTGTAGCTGCAGCATACACTAATTTGCATCCTACAGTTTTAAGTTGGTGGTGTGAATGTGCATAATTCATACATGCAGTGGCTGGATTTCCTGGTAAATAATTGAGGATTTGTTAACTGGGTAAAGATTTTACTGGGTTTTGTTTCTTGAAAGGTGAAGAAATTGGCTCATGTAAAATATTTGTAGGCTTTTTTTCATTCTCTTTACATCTTGCCCCCCCCCCCCCAATTGCTTTAATTGTCTATCCCTGTACACCACTACTCCTTTCATGGCATCTGGCCTACTTTTCAAAAGAGGCAATGGCCCTGTTCAGATCCTAAACTGATGTTCTTGGGGTGGATAACATGTTAACTGCAGCCCTAAGCAGAGTTAGTTCTGGATTTTAATGTGCAGCATAAACATTGCTGATGTCTGGAGGGGGAAATAAAAGGGCATGTAATCAAAGGAATGGCTATGCTAAGCCATTTTAACCATCATTAAGCAGAGTATAAACTTGGAATAAAAATTGGTTGAAATGTCATTTTGCAGTAAGGCTAGTACAACAAACTTTAGTCTTCTGAATTTTAACCACTTATATTCTTACAGGTTTTGTTGCATGTATGTTCAAGAGGATTTGTGAAAACAATGCTGAACTTAGTTTTACATTTCATAGGAATTATTTTAATAGTTATTGGATTTAATCATCTTGAATGTGTTGACTTTTTTTTGTAAATTGCAAGGGTTATTCTCTGCTAGTTCAGAACATCTGGAAAATTTTGATGGGAAGAAATAGCATTATAGGTAACTATGCAAATTTCTATACAGGTAATAAATATTTTACATTTTGGCAGAAGTTAACCTGAAGATATTAATGGGATTCTAAATTTGTCCCAATTCCAAGGTAACTSGTACTTGCTGATTCTGCAATTGATGTTGGTTTGTGAAGAGAAAAGCATTACATGACTTAAGCATTGTGAACTTTTTCTACTTCTAGTGCTGATGAATACAGTAACAGGAATTTGCAAACGGCTAAAAATCATGTCTGCCTAATAACTTTTGGGATCTGTCACATTGGTTATCTCCAAAGTGGTCCTGCTTTGCACAGAATGAACATCTCTAAGGAAACTTGCATCTTAAATGTGCGACTTGGACTGTATTAGTCGGCACAATTTAAACTTCAAGGACCTGGCATTGGACATCACATCAAGAAAGAAAACAGGCTGCTGCCTTTAGCAGATTTTCAGGCCTCCAGGACTTTACACAGCCAGATTCCTTCTGGAGCAGCCCATCTGAAAGATTTGGGAAAGTCAGTTGAAAAATGTTTACATGGGGCAGAGTTGGCAGAGAACTTAAATTGTCTAAGGCTTGAGTGCTCAGAAGGTAGTTAATAAGGAAACTGCTGTTTTAAACTCTTCTGGTTGGGTATTTTGGTTGCAGGAGAGAACTGTGGCTGTGATTGTAGCAGAAATTTCCTGTTCTATTTTTTTAATCCTCAATTTCTTTTCAGTTTTTGTCACTTGTTTAAAAGCTTAAAAAAACTTAAATGACCTTCTTGGTCTTGAAAAGTAATGCAAGTCTTGCTATTGAATTCACAATAAACTGTTAAAGTTTGGGGGTTTTGGCAGAGCTTACATTTCTATAGAAAAGAAGATAGCTTCATTGGGGATGCTATCCTGACTTGGCAGACTAAGAGTCCTAAAGGACTTGATTTTTTTCTCTTTTGTGGAGTCAGCTGTATTGCCTATATATTAATTTGCATACTACTTCCTATAATGCTTCACAATGAGATTTTTACACAAAGATTAAAGATGTGTAATGTTAACAATTTGGTAAAGAAAATCTTTTCAGTTCCTACCTGTTTTACATTTCTTGTCCTAATGATCATTACTTATGATCTGCAATTTGTCATTTTAAAGGAAGTAGATAATACACTCCTTCCTTGATGTCCTTCCAATGTTCAGCTACATTTTAATTCCTCTTCACCTTACAAAATGTACTTAAGAAATGCTGACCCTCGAAATAATGAGGCAGAGTGTGCATGTGACTGTCAAACATAAAAGTTGAAAAATAGACATCTGAGTTTTTAAACAAGATTACCTGGACAGCATTTAAATGAATGCTTAAACCTCTAAAAGAAAAATGGTTGTCAGTATGAAAAATGAACATAAGATCTATTTCTCCCGAGCAACTTCCTTTCTTTCACCCAAATTCAGTTATTAAATTTCATTACTACAACATATGGGGAAGGATTTTACTTATAATTTGTTTGTGTAGTTTCTATACAGTCCTTGATCTTTTGATTTGCAAAACACATCTTTAATCAAATATTTAACTGTTAAGAATTGGCACATGCAAGATTGTGCATACTGATAATCCAGATGTTGGTATAAAAAATACAATATGCTTATTCATATTTTCAGTAATAAAACTTGCCTTCCACTTTGTGGGACAGCGACAGAAGATCAACTGGCATTGGAACAGCACGTGGTAACTATAGGGAGACTTTCTGCTATGACAATTATGTTGAGGCATAATGTTCCTTAAATTGTGACATGCAGAAATTGCATCTCCTTCTTGTCTGTAATTGTGATTGAGGAAGATGACTGAAGGTTTTATATTCATTTTGTGATAGATGGCTCTTTCCTTTGCAGCCAAACAGGGAAAAAGTTAATGGCGAAGTGTCGAATGCTTATCCAGGAGAATCAAGAGCTTGGAAGGCAGCTGTCCCAAGGACGTATTGCACAGCTTGAGGCAGAATTGGCTTTACAGAAGAAATATAGTGAGGAACTTAAAAGCAGTCAGGATGGTAAGGGATTTTTTAACAAAAATAGAAGTTGCCTTGCACTTTTGCAAGTTTAATTCTGTGGTGATGTACATAATACAAAACCATCTTTGCCAGAATGAAAGGGCAGTCTTCAGTAAAACATGATGCTATTAAGTATTAACTGGTAGTCTTAGTTAAAAACAAACAAAATCCCTAACTTTGGGGGAACTGGTGGGATTCAGAGCTCCAGTAATGCAGTGTTTGAAATCGAGTTTTGTACTGTAAGTCTTGCTATTTAATAGGGACTATTTAGACTGCACACATTACTGGTGAATTGGCAAGATGAAAACTGTTAACATTACATAAAGCCTAGGCATGCACTGAGAACAGAAAGCTTGTTAACTCTGACTCGTTTGGAATTTATTTTAACAAATCAGCAACTTTTCAACAATGCCTAAGAATATGAAAAATTGATTCTTTTGTCTTTGGTAACTCAGATGAAGGATAATGTCTCATCATGTTTATAGTCTAAATTTTGCAACACTGTAAACCTAAATTGAAATTATCTAAAAACTCTGACCTCTTGCATAATTTAAATGGAGGGGAAAATGCAGTTTTAAAAGTCTTCAGTCTCAAATTCTGCATAATGTCGGTAGCTCTTCATAGAATGTTAGATTAGGTTATCTGAGGTTTAGGGTTATAACTTACCTAGACATCACATAGACCTGAATATCTTTTTGGTTTACATCTGAAGATTGTAGGATACCAGAAAGTTGATATGGCATCATATCTAAGTGTGAGATGTCCTGCATTTTTAAGGATAGATCTTCCCCCAATCATATTTTCATCTCTTCAAGAAAGCAGCAGTGTAAAATAACTTGAGAACTGTTAAGGTAAATGACTGTATAATGTCATTTTGTGGGAATCATAATACTATTTTGATAATGCACTTCAACAAAATTTACCAAGTACATAATTGAATMAAGTGTAGGCATTCTTTAGAGACTGCTGCTTTTGAATGCAGTAATCTCCAGCATTGAGTTGCTTCTCTCCCATAGATGAATCAAGAAAATGATACTCCAGCAATAGCAGTTTTCCTAGTGATTGTTTTCCATAGCAGCACAAACACCTTTTTTTATTTATTTTTACCATATTAAGCAGTTTGCATTTTATTTCCTCTGTCATACTGGTGGTGCAGTTGAATTGGAGAYTGAGTCAGTGTTTCTTATACTGTTTTGAGGTCAAATCTGTTTTGTTCCAGAATGCAGTACTAATTGTAAAAACCTTTTTCTGATACATAAATATTAAAACACCAGTGAAATCAGTTAATACTGGTAAGAAGGTCTTTTTGAGTCCTTTCTTGAAGGATTTAAAGGATTAAACACAGTAAGAATTGAAACTTCCTTGAAATACAATAAAAAATTAATACTTTTGGCTGCTGGATAGGGTTTTGCAGTAACTCAGATCTGTTATGTATGGATATGGTTCATGGTCACTTTTACAGTATTTCTGCCAGGGATTTACACTTGAGTAAAASTAGACACATTAGGATCTACTTACAAAATCTTACTTCTTGGAATTGAGCTTTTTTTCTTAATATCTTCTTTTTTTTGCCCAGAAATTAAGTTTTTCTCACATATTTTCAATAGCAGTATAGAAAATACCACACTTGGTAAGCATTTTCTCCTTCAGAGGCAGAGTATCAAAACCAGTGCATACCTGATGGCTCAGAAATAGTTCATTGAAAAATTTCAGCATAAAATGTTGAGTTATGAGATTTGAATTTCTTGTCTGAGATTGAAGCTATATATGGGCTATTAAGTGTTTGCAACAAATGTGTTTTCTTTACATAGAATTGAATGACTTCATCATCCAGCTTGATGAGGAGGTAGAGGGTATGCAGAGTACCATTCTAGTTCTTCAGCAGCAGTTGAAGGAGACTCGGCAGCAGTTGGCACAGTACCAGCAGCAGCAGTCCCAGGCCTCCAACCCAGGTACCAGCAGGACTCCATCCTCTGAGCCCACAGAGCAGGGAGAGGCTGTGGGCAAAGACTGCAGCCGTCTGGTAAACGGACCAAGCAATGGCAGCTCCTCCCACCAGCGGACGTCTGGGCCTGGATTTTATAGGGAGGGTAGCGGCACGGAAGATGACTTCCCAGCTTCTCCAGGCARTGGTAATAAGCTGTCCAACCACTCTGAAGATAGAACTGGTAGAGGAAGTGGTAGCTACTTAAACCAGCTCAGTACTGGGTATGAAAGTGTAGACTCTCCCACTGGCAGTGAAAACTCTCTCACTCACCACTCAAATGACACAGACTCCAATCATGATCCTCAAGAGGAGAAAACAGTGAGCATGAAAGGTAACAGAACTGTGGGTTCTCGTCATGTCCAGAATGGTTTGGACTCCAGTGTAAATGTGCAGGGTTCAGTTTTGTAACATTTTTCTGCAAAATTTTTATACAGTGTCATTGAAACTGGGAGAGGATACTGTCCAGAAGCCGTTTAAATTAGTGCATACTTGTCACAATTTTGCCTTTTTGTGGGTTTCTTTTTGCTTCAATACCTCTGCCACTTTGGAAATTTTAACAGTTAAATTACGTTGAATGTTGCTAAAAGGACGTTTGTGTAGCTCAAGTTATTTTTATATGAGTTAATGTGAAGTTGAAATGGAAATTACTTCCATAAAGTATAACATAAATGATGTCTGTACAAATCTGTGTATATCTAGAACCTGTGCTGTGTAAGGGCATTCTTACTCATACTTAACACCACCTTCAAGATTTGTCATAATAGCTGTGGGTTTATGACTGCCAAGTTTGCCCAGTACAGTAGTTTTATCACTAAAAAGATGGACTTACTAAAGGAGTCCTGTAGTAGTTTCAGTGTTAATTACAGTTTTTCCCACCATACATCTGTGCATTTTCTCCTTAGGTGACCGAATGTTTATGAATTGTGTGCATAGTTACTCAGTTTTTAAGAACTGTTGTATCCTGTTGATGCATATTGCTCTGTGACTCCAATATTATCTTACCTGTACTGACCAAACCTAAATAAAAAACTTTTAATAATGTAATTTCCTCATTGTTCTGCATTGGCTTACATGGCTCATTTGTATGCGGTGTATTTATAGTCCTTGCTTTTGAAATGAGTTTGTATCTGTGTCAATCCTTCTGATACAGCGTATGCCAAATACATGAAGTTGCAGGTGTGTACTAGGACTAACTTCAGGACAAGCCTGATAGTGCTTGTTCCACAGGTTTTGTCCTTATTGGTAGAAAAAGGGTGGGGGTTGGGGGGAGGTGAAAAAAAAATTAATGAAAGTAAACTTTAGAGTTTGAACCTGGTTTTGTCAATGATTGCAAAAAAAAAAAAAAATCCCAAGACAAAAAACAAGCCAAACCCAAAAAATTGAAGTACCTAACAGGTAAAAGCACAAATTAAACTAAAAAACTTGAAGGAATTAGCAATTCAGCCTTTTGAACCAGAGAATTTTGTTTTTAAATGCCTGCCTGAGGAAACGGATTTCTTAACAGGTGCAGAGAATGAAAGAATTCTCTTTAATTAAACATACTTTTACTGCTCAGTAGCAATGAGAATCCAGAACCTGGATTTCTGGTATTTATTTTCTATCTACTAGTTTAGTGTTGGTAGCACGTGAGCAAGAAGATGAAATAGCCCGGTTCAAGGTAAGACAGAAGTACTTAGTGGTGTATTTCAGGGTGGACTTAAGTCCAGTCTCAACATTCTCCTACCTGTGAGTCTTCTAATTACCAGATGACTAATAAAATTAATGCATATGTAGCTACTAAAATAAAAAGAAATAGCTGAACTGCTTTGTAATTCACTGTGGAAACAGAATTGTTTGAAAGCAGTATTTCTCAAAAGTTCTAGAGCACACTTTAAATTTACAGTTACAGTAAATTCTTCAATTATAGAAGAGCTTCTGGGGTAGCATTTTTAAGTGGCATAAATAAGTGTCTGCAGTAACATTGTCCAAGACAAATTGATGTAATTAAAATGCTACCAGCTATGCCTGTCTGTATTAAAAACATGCTAGTCCATGGCTAGCACCACTGCTATTTTAATTTCATGGGGTTCACATCAATGTTCTAAAATCACTTGGTAGTGGTCACTGGAAGTATAAATTCCATTGGTGATACCTCGTTGCTTTTTGAATGTTGCTTCAGGATTGATTGCTTGAAAATAGCAGTTGAATGGTTCAGTGTGTGAAAGGGAAGTGATGGAGTGCCTGTACAAAAATGATACTGGCATCTGGCTCCCAAAGGAATTTTTAGATCACAGAAGTCCCTGATGATGAATTTTATTTGATCTTAGCATCATATTGCTTGCTTAATGCAACATGTGTTTGTAGCTAAAATACAGTATTTGTAAGAAGCTTCAAATGCTCTTAACACAATAGAGTGATCAGGCTTTAKGTGATCAGATGGTGAAAAGCCTTGTGAGGACATCTGTGGTCGTTAACAAAAGGCATAGCTCTCAGGTGGTAAGAACTTATTTAAATCAGTCAGGTATTACAGGACATTCATGACTTCAAAATCATGTTTACATGAGGCTTTTATTTTCTCAGGAATGGTGTGTTATTTTCAAATAGTAAATAATCAGAAATACAAATTATATGATCAGACTTCAAGTTAACTTGTTTAAAAAAAAAAAGAGATATAAGACAAAAAAGATTGTCATCCTCTGCTTAGAAAGTATCTTCTAAATAAGCAGGCTGGGGTGCTTTGTGTGATTTTTTTTTCTCCCCTTCCAAAATGAAAGCGACCCAGCAACTGTGCCAATTAATAATAAAATGAATAATTACATTATTGACTTGCTTTCATGGAACACTTGCTATAAGCATTAGTGAACTGCAGTGTAATACTACATATGCAAATACCAAAGCCTGTATWCATGGTTTTGCCTGGCTATTGGTGCCTGTATTATGATACTTAATAATCCCAAATGTAGTTGGTTCGTTTTAACAAAAAATGACATTTTGTTGATCGACTATTCCTCTTTAAAATTAGCTAGAACCTATATCGTAGTGTATGTATTTTCAGTAGCCAGGGACAAAGAACTTGCTGATTTTGCATAATTTGTCTTACGTGTTCGCTACTGTTAAAGCAGCTCTTTTTACTGCTCAGATTCCCACAAGAGCACCGCTGGCTGATCAGAGAAATGGAGTTACTGTCCTTTCCTGGTTGCCTCGAGAAGTGAGGGATGGAAGCACAGGGTCTTCCAGTGGGCTGGGATTCCCTTTGTGGATCGTTCCAGGTGGATTTCTTCCAAACTGGCAAGATGAGGTTATTTATTCTCAACAAAATGGGTCAGGCTTAGCCCCCACTGAATTTTTGTAATTAGAGTTTTTATAGTCTGGTAAATGTGGGTGCTATAAGATCTTAAGGTTATATGTATTTGTTTAAAAATGCAAAAAGATCGAAGTGTTTGTGGTAGCAGAGATTAATTCCATATAATTTAAATGTTACCTGATGTTTGTCTTATCTGAAGAGTGCCTCCTAACTTTGAGGGATGAGCTTCTCCTCCCTGCCCTCGCTGGAGAGCCAGTTTTTAATGGGTCCTTGGATTCATTTGCATTAACTCTACCGACTATTTTAGCTGAGGGGGTTAAGGTAACTGGGTAAAGGATTTCCATGAGCACCAGAGGCCGCTGAATTGCTACATGCAGGAAAGCAGATGTTGGGGGAAACAAGATGCCCCAAAAATGGGTCAAAGAACAGAAATGAATCAACGAAAGTAAGTCGTAGACAAAAAACGCTGAAACGGTAGCGCTAGAGCTGCCGGTGCCGTCACCAACCTGCCAGAGCCGTGTCTTTGCGCGGCAGGTTTTCAAAGCCGAGCTGCGCGGTGCTGCTGTGTCCTCTGGGGGCACAGGCAMCGGACATTTTATCTGTGTCGTAGGGCGCTGAGGCGGCTTCGCCTCGCCTGGAATTACTGTGCGCCTGAGTTTTAAGATAACGATTCTAGGAGCGGTTCCGTTCGCAAAGGCCAGCTACGCCCACTGCTAAGAAATGATATTTGCCCGAATTCGAAGGACGGGGCTGACCGCGGGGTGTGTCACCTGCGGCTCGGCCGAGCTCAGCCCCCGMGGCTGGGGCGGGCCGCGGCTGCGCCGTCAGAGTCGCGCCCGGCACCAGACGCCGCCATGTTGTGCCGCTTCGCCGCCGCGGGCAGGTGAGAGCCGCGCCGCGGAAAGCGCGGGGCCGGGCAGAGCCCCGCGCCGGGAGGCGGCAGCCGCACCGCCCTCACCCTCCGCCGCCGAGCCGGGGACAAGAGGCTGGGAGCGGGGGAGGACGCGGCGGGAGGGTCGTCTTCTCGCCCCTCGGTGTCTGCCCCCCCGCCATTTCGCACGCAGGGAGGTCGCGCTGCTGCCGGCTGCCCCTCCGTGTCGGCGCCGGCCCGGGCGGGGGCCGCTGGCAGTCGTCCTTGAGCGCTTCCAGGTTCTGCCCGCGCCGTCCGCCGAGGGGCTCAGGTGGCCTGACGGGGTGCTGCCGAAGCCTCTTGTTTCTGCTAGCTGGGGTCGCCGCACTCGGCTTCCCTTAAGGGTCCTCAGGGCTTTGCTCGCGGTGTGTCCCTGGCTTATGTCAAGGTCACCAGCGATACGGCGGCRGGCCTCAGAGCTGGCCGTCCTGCCGGCCCGGCGCTTCTCCTCTCGTCGTGGCCCTTGTCATGTCGCATGACAAGTGCGAGGTGTTAAAATGGGGAAGGGTAGCACAAGCTGCACGGTGTCTGTCGGGCATCGCGGCCGTGACGCCCCGTGTGGTTTCCCGGTACCCCGTGTGGGGCCAGGGAAACACGTGTCCTTGTAAATGCTGGAGAGATTCAGTCCTGCGAACCCGGTGACTGTGCAGGGTTTTTTGCCTTATTATTTCGCAGGACAGGGACCTTGTGGATAGCGAGGGAAGGACGTTTCAGCGATGTCTTTGCTTCTATTTTTAATCAATAAAGATTAGGTGAAGCTTAGAAGCTTCWTCAAGTTACTACTGGCTTTTCATGGCTGTCCCTGCTTTTCCCTCACGTGCATGCTCGGGAGGAGGGTACATGARGCTTTGCAGGGCCTGGAGGCTTGGTTTGAGAAGCAACAGCTTCACAGTGCAAAGCCCTGTATATGTGACCTTTGTGTGAATTCATCTTTGCAGTTAAGCTGCAAAGTATGCTTGCTCGTAACTCTTGAGAAATAGAAATCTGATTTCTTTGGCTAAGATATCACCCCAGGTACTTAAAGCAGCTGATTATAACATCAGTGTATTCAGTCTAGTTCACTGGTAAAGCCCAAATTTTACTGAATAGGACTACTTCCTTCTGGTTTTTTTTKGTTTGTTTTTGTTTTCTAGAAGCAACGCCAAGCTGGTGGCACCCTTGGGGTGCTTGGTTTCTCGGCAGAAGCACACTCTTCCTGACTTGCCATACGACTATGCTGCTCTGGAGCCTCACATTAATGCAGAGATCATGCAGCTGCACCACAGCAAGCATCACGCCACCTACGTGAACAACCTCAATGTTGCCGAGGAGAAGTACAAAGAGGCACTGGCAAAAGGTTTGTATATCCACAGTCAGCAGGTGAGATGGAAGCTTATTGACATAGATGATCCAGAAGACCCAAAAAAAACAAAAAACCAACAAAAAAGAAAGGAAATTTTTTAAAGTTTTGGTTTCTTTGTCATGGCAGTATTGTTAGTGGAAAATCTTTGGTTGTAGTTTCAGTGGTGCTGATAATTGGAAATCAAATGTAGGTAAAAAGCATTAATTCTGTTCTGTAGTGCTGTAAATCTAGAAGATCTATTGATTATTGTGGGTTTAGTCCATACTCCATTAGTAACTGGAAGCGAACTGAGTCAGTAGGAAATTGCAGTCATTTTGCTGACTTTCATTGCAGTACTTTGCAATGAAGGGTTAGTAGCAAAGTTAGATAAAGTAAAATTTGTGTGCCTTGATAGTTTTCACATCAGATGCTCTGCTCAGTCTTGGTAAATAATCTCAGTGGCCTGCAAGTGGAGGTAAGACAAACATGCAATTAATGTATACAACATGCAGTGGAGAGACCTGAATTTGGGTGTTAGTTCTGTCACTGGGTCAAATTAAGGGGTCATGTGGGTCACAAGCCCATGTGAGACACTAAAATATGCAGGAAGCCATAATGGAATTTTTTGTTACAATTTCAAAATTTGAGATACACCGCCTTTTGCAAAATCTTTGCAGGTGTAGCAGAGGTGCACTAAAACAGGAGATGTGTTCTTTCTAAATGTTGAGTCTTTCAGTTGGACTGATGAAAGTGTATGAAATACCATGTATATCTTTTTAAGGAGGTGGAATATTTTCTGGGTTTTTTTTTGCTGGTGTTTTGCTGGTGGTTTTTTTTGATCTTCTTAAAAGGTATCAATTTACCTCAAATAAACGATTGCTGTATAGACTCACTTCTGCTTGCCAGCTGGCTTCACAGTAGAATTTAACTGCTTGGACTTGAGTGAGAGTTGCTGATATTTGAGTATGTGTTGTATGCTCTGGATGAGCTTGAAAGTGTCATTAAGGCATGCAAAATTCAGGGATAATGTCCCAAAGATGCCATCTGAGTGGCCATGAGAGACTTCTTAACCTGATACCTAAATCCAGCAAATAATGTTTTTACAAACTGCATTGGATGTTTTGTTTCAGTGCTGTACCCCTCTGTGAAGGGTGAGAGGAAATTCTGAAAACGTGGAATCCTGAATTAAAACCTTAGTAATAGACATGCTACTGCTTTGAGATGTACTACTGCTGTGAGGCTTGTCTTCATGTCTGTGTTGTTGAGGTGACTCAGAAAATTTCTACCACTCAGTCCTGAAAGTGGAGGAAACAGCTCCCCCACTGATTCCTTAATAAAGAGTGTATTGGAGTGGTGGAAAAAGCTTCAAAAACCTTTAAAAAAGGCTTTAAAAACCTTTAAAAAAGGCTTCAGTGTTTTTAAAAGCTAAAATAGTAATGAAAATACTTGTACTGAAGTGGTGCAACAGTGTTCAGAGACACAAGTGAATTCTCCAAGGAATACAGCATTTTGTGGAGGGAGAGAAGTACAGAGCTGTTTGATCTTGGTTTCAGATGCTGGATTCTGTTGTGCACGGTAAAATGATCTGGGTCACTTTTCTGTGAGTACCTCTAAAAATACCCCAAATGAAACAAAAGATAAGAAGAAGAACATTTTGTGTATGTGCTCACTGTACTTAGTGACTTTTCTCAAGCACAAGCTGTTTGCCCTGTAAATTGTTTTAAGAAGTTTAAAGATGCTTCGTTTTCAAATCAGTGAGCTAATGGATGAGTAATATTCTTGCCTTGTAGTGGTGATACTGAAGAATTTACAAGTGCTGGGTCCTCAAAGAGTTCAGGCTGTGCTTGTTGCTTTATTCTGCTGTAGAATGGCAGTAGGTCTTACGTGTGTAGTATGGGCTGCCTGATAGTTGCAATATTGTAGATCACTTTTTACAGCATAGAAAAAGGTCAGAGATAATAAATCTTTAATAGAGTTTGTCTGTGACTGTTTGAAATATGGAAAACAGTACAAACCTTATGTTTTTCATTGATAAGTTTTATGCTTGTAGAAAAATTTTGGACATCAGTTAAGGCCTAGTAGAAGCTTACTGCCTGTTGTGGTGATGATAGTGTTTTTATTTATGATTTTTTGTTTTCTGTATCCTTAGGTGATGTTACAACTCAGGTGTCACTGCAACCTGCACTGAAGTTCAATGGTGGGGGTCATATCAATCACAGCATCTTCTGGACAAATCTTTCCCCTAATGGAGGAGGAGAGCCTAAAGGTTAGTGTGTTATTTTATTTATCAGTTTTAATTAACTGATTAGGTAGAATTGATGGTCTTGTCTCTCTTTGAAGGAGTCTAAAGGTTCTTTCTTTTTCAGAGTTAATTCAACTTTCTGTGTGACATTTACCAAAATTTTGAGGTATTCAGGGGGTTTTTGGATGTAAGCTAAAAGTATAAAAAACTAGTCATATACAAAGTATTTTTAATTTCTAGAACTGATAATGTACACACTGCAAAATACCTGGCTACTGCTGTATATATCCTTTTCAACTTCATAAGAGAAAATAGTTGCACAAGCTGTGCTAATTAAATTGCTAAATGTACTCGGTTCACAGAAAGGGAAGAAATGTGCTGCATACCCACCCAGCTTAGTGGCTGCAATTGTGCTCCAGTTTGGATAGGGATAGTTTAGCAGTTCAGGCTAAAGGGAGGAGTCCTCTTGGAGAGGATAGAGTACTGATTACCTAAAGTGACCTGCAATTAAAGGTAAAGGCCCTTTAGTACAGATCTCACAAAAGCTGTTGCAATAAACTTGAGAGGTTTTGATTGAAGTTTTTATGCCTGTAATCCTTCTGTGCTTTTTTTCTGTTAAAGGGGAGTTGATGGAAGCCATCAAGCGTGACTTTGGTTCCTTTGCAAACTTCAAGGAGAAGCTGACAGCTGTATCAGTTGGTGTCCAAGGATCAGGCTGGGGGTGGCTTGGCTATAACAAGGAGCAGGGGCGCCTACAGATTGCAGCTTGTGCAAATCAAGACCCTTTGCAAGGAACAACAGGTCAGCTTTCTTTCCTTTCCCTCTGCTCCTGTAGATTTGGTAGGCAAGTGTATGACATCTGAAAAGTGGTTTGTGGACAATGTTGAGAAGAAATTGATGGATAAATATATCTGAAAAACCAAATGTCTCTTTTAACAGAAGTGAAAAYGCACTTCTTTGAGCAGCGTTTGTAAAGCAGGACTTAAAAACTGTGAAGAGCAGAAGGATTAAGTGTCCTTCTAGTCCAAGGGAAAATAGATGGGCCATATTGTGAAAGTGCTTTTTGTTTGGCTAATATTTTTGCTTCCGCTTCCTTGGATTTTTGAGTAACTGGAGTAACTTGCACATACCAAGCAACATTAAGCCTCTTGCTTTCAGATTGTTTTTTTCTCTGGCAGAGGAGCTATGTACAGCACTGTCAGGGGAGGCCAGAGAACAGGAGAGGGGAAGATGAACATAATAACTCTTAYTCCTATCTAGACAGGGTTTAAAATGGAGCTTTATAATTTGCTTCTTTTATATTGACAAAGAGTAATGAGTGTCCAACAAATTAGTCTATGATGTGCTTAAATGTTACAGTTGGACAAGCAGTACTGGCAATGATCTCTTTCCAAAATATTCTTAATTCCTTAGAGACACAYGGAAGTGGTAATGGCAGGCTGGACACCCTTCACACAGAGAAGAGGCTGTGACCAGGGAAAATCTGCCTGCAGTGTCAGTTTGTCCAGATCATTTTGCAGATAGATACCTTTAAAACGTGTTCTGCAGAATTCATAGAGAATGGCAAAGAATTTCATTTATTGCCAGTAGTCTGTGTATTGCTTGTCAGGAGGGTGAAAAGAAACTGTGGATTTAATGTAGGGACATAGAGTATAATGGAGTAAATTTGGCCCTCTCTCATGTGAAAATTTACCATTAAAAATTCAGTGGCAAGGGTATTTTAGCAGAAAAGCAAGGGGGTAATTAGACACTTAACAAATARCCTGTAATTAAAGTATTGCAAGCAATCTGGCATAGCAAGAAACCTTTATAATGTAATTTTTCATGAAAGTGCTTGCATAACTGTGCAAAARATAGAAACCTTTCAAAAATCACTTAATCTGGTTTCAGTTGTCTTCAAGGCTGTTTGAGAATATTTACAGAACTGTTCACCCAAATCAACTGTTAACATTCATGCGAGCACAGTTTTGTAAAATATTTCAGTAAGRACCACTATGCAGAGCTCTTTGTTTTCTTGCAGATTAAGACTCAGAAACTGAGTACAACTTGGCAATGCAATATAAAACTTCACATGTAAAGTGTGTTTTCATACGTTTATAAATTTTATTCTTTTTTCACAGGTCTCATTCCTTTGCTAGGCATTGACGTATGGGAACATGCTTATTATCTTCAGTATAAAAATGTTCGACCTGATTATTTGAAAGCCATCTGGAATGTGATCAACTGGGAGAATGTATCTTCAAGATACGCAACTTGCAAAAAGTAGAGTGGAATTCTTGCACAGACTACTAAAATGTCACCAGTTCTACTCTGRTACCACTCTCGTAGTAGTGCCTGTGGCTTACAAATGAATTGTTCTACTGCAGAAAGCACCTCACTCATCCAACAAAAGCATTTCATAATCAAGCAAAGTGTCTGCTTGTTTAATTCTGTGACAGGTATTTACTTGGAGTTCTGAAGCTTTAAACTGTTGTGCAGCAAAGGGAGACACTGTAATCTGTTCCATTGCATATAGAAACATAGGTCACCTTGCTGAAGCTTAATGGATTTCCTTGTTGCACTAAAATACCTAAGTGGAAATATGTGCTACTGTTGCTATAAACAAATAAAACTCAAAAGAAGAATCTTCTATAACTGTCTACAAGAGACTCATTTTTAGTAATATCTGGTCTAGTTACTTGTTCTTAAAACAATTTGAAGCGAAAAATGCCTTTGGTAATTTGTTGTATTACAGGCTGTGGTGCTTTCATAAAGGTTGAAAAGATTTAGGGGAAATGGGTGTTGCTGTGCCTGCCTGAATTGGCTGTCTTCAGTCATCCATACCCCTTCCTGCATCTCTTACGTGAGATCTTTGCCTATCACCCCGATGCACAAGTGTTGGAAGCATTACCTTGGGCAAGAGATAACAGTGCTGGCTCAGCCAAATGGTTCACATAGAGCTTGAATGACAGCATGTGACACTCATTTAATGCTAACGGTTCAGGTATGTCTTGGACCATCCTTTAACTATAGGGACTGATTCCATGCATAAATCCAGTGCGAGTTGTCTCTGCACAGCCCTGTTGCTGAAGCAGTTGTAACAAATGTAACTTGATGCTTGAAGCAGGGAAGAAGTAACCTGTGTAGTGTAAGAGAGCATGCCCACGGTCTTGAAAAAGAAATGGTTGGATTGTTGTGCCTACCATGGTGTCTGCTCTAAGGTGAAGGAAACTGGAGTTTTTTTCTGTTCCTTATTACATTCAGTGAAGTATCACATAGCAGAGATGAAAAACAAACTGGTGGAGTGCTCCTCTCTATGAGTGAGTGCCAAGGCAGGGCTTTGTTGGTGAGTGCTGTAATGTGTGTGCTAGAYATCGTGGTGCTGCACACTCCAAAGGAACAGGAGGTAAATGTGCCTGTAAGTCTGGTGCTCTGGAAAGGAGTGCTTAAGCTATGGATGAAGCTTGAGTTAGCTCCAGGTGGTGAGGCTTTAAACCACTGAGATCTCAAGCGCAGCCAACATTTGCTGAGGCTCTAAAGGCACTAGTGTGAGACCCAGCACATGCTGGTAAGGCTCAGTTTCTGCTGTGCCCCAGATTAAGGCAAAGTCCCACTACTCTCCTGCTTCCAGTCAGCTGGTGAGCTAGTCCTGCTACCTTGTGTCCTGTCTAAGTCTGAATGTGGAAASTCCTCAGCTCTATACAAAAAGGAATGTCTGTGGAATAAGAAGATGAGAACTTAATAACTGTTGAAGGCAAGTAAGAGTGAAAATTATTTAATACTTCTTCTGGTAGGCAACTGTCAAGCACAGAGGTTTCTTATGTGGTTCATTTGAAGTAAGGGCTTGGTTAAACTGTYTTAATTCCATACTGCTGTAAAATAYGGAAAAAGTGGTTCTTGTGGCACTAGGASCRAGAGTATGTGCCTGTAATTTAGCAAGTGTGCTAGCAAAGCTGTTGACTGGGCAGCGAAAGTGCATAAACCTCTTACTAATCTGTGTTAGGCAGTAAACTCAGAATTGCTGCTGAGAACTAGCACTTTGTGTTACAGTGGTTGCTGTGGAGGTGGGCAGGTCTGTCTCTCTCTACAGGAACTGAGAAAAAGGAAGGGAAAGCCTTACAGCTCATCTCAAATGCCCTGTCTGGACAAGTCTGAGACCCATTAGTCAAACATGAAATTAACAGTTTGTTGTACCTAGACCTTCCTAACCCCAGTGGTAAAAATAGCTGAGTGCGTGAAGTCATCTCCAAGCTGAACTGTGCAGGGTATCATCAATGAGCATGGAATTATTTGCAGACTTGATCTGCATGACAGGAGCAATGAATTCGCAAATTTCAGTGCTGGATTAGTCTTTGACCTGGACCAAACAGAAGAGTTACAAAATTGCATACTGACAGACTCCTGGGCTTAGCCATGTCCCTGATGAAGATGCCATGTTTGTAGACACAATTTATGTGTAGGCCATATTATGTTAAAATTAAAAACTTGGAATAATTTTCAAGAGGGGAACAAAGTGCAGTACTTAGCCCAAAAGCTGGGAAATGATAGTGTGTCATGGGCTGAAAGAGCAGGGTGTATCAGGGTGATCCCATAATAAATACTTGCAGGTGGCAAAGCTGCTGCACACAGAGCCTGTGGTTTGCACATTGCAGATTTTGGTGGCTGAATGTTTTTCAGAAACATGCAGTTGGGTCCAAAAGGGCAATCTCTGCTGAGAAGTGCAAGAGCACATTTGTGACTTTTTGCTGACCCATAAAAAGACATTTGAAGGCTAATATGAATCACAAAGTGTGTRTATCTCATTCTGTACCAGAACAGATTAAAGTAATTCAAGGCCAGCCAAACCGAGCTCTTGCAGCCTTTTTGCCACTCCCTGTGGCAGGCCATGGGGGTGATGCCATGGTCAGCCCCAGTGAGCCCTCAGGATGGCACCTTCACCCTGCTGGAAAACGGGAGGGGTCTGTGAGTGTCTTTACTGAGCATGCAGAAATGGAAAAAGATCAGAGGCTTTTTCCCTCCAGCTTCTAATTRTCACAATTCTATTTTACCTTTATCTACAGCATGTATTAAAAAGTCCTCAAAGAAATAAACTCCTAAACTGTCTCCAGAAAATCCTGACAGTGACACAGCTTGTGAGCTGGTATGCTCTCTTAGGTATTAAAGCCTCTTTACTGAAGACTTACTTGTCTTTATTTTGCATTCAAGAATTTAGTTCTCTCTAATGYAGCAAAGTAGGTTTAAAATGCCACTGTGCCATTCTGCTAATATTTTACATGCYTGTTGCATTGACCCTTGCAAAAGTTAATCATTAAACCACAATAAAGTGAAAGAGTTGTGTTTGCAGTCATGTCTAATAYTGAGGAGATAAAAATACTGGTAACTTGGTAGGCTTTTCCTGCCTTTTTCTTCTGCTTAATAATTAAAAGTAAGGCTCTCAGGTTTCGTCATAGCTGTTACTCTTSTTGATTCAAAAAGCAAAGGGTTCTGTGGTAGGAGTGTGTGAGTCTGCAGAGCTGAAGCAGCTCCAGTTCYAGAGACCCAGAGCTAAGCCTTCCCCACTAGGTGGGAGTGTCTGTCTGTCTTAACTCTGTTGACTTCAGGCGTCATAGTTGAATTTCCAGGAACTAGGTTAGGAACCTGGCTGGGTGTTCTCACTGCTCAGGAGGGGATCTGTTTGGATTTCTGCTTTCTAAATAATCCAGGTGACCCTCTTCAGTGACCAGTATGTGGGGAGGAGACAATGCTGATGTGGAGAAAGCACTTTATGGTAATACACACAGTCAAAGATAGAATTTACCATAACTAGAGCCAGGCAGATAGAGGCTAGAGGGGGTATTCCTAATTAAAATGAAGATGCTTCTGGGGTTCCCATCAATCTCTAAGTGTGTGTGTAGGGACACACTCTACGTGACATCCTGAATGGTCTTTCAAAKGGTCCAGACACCCCAGATTTATCTGCAGGGGATGAAGCCTGTCACATTGCTGTAATTAAGCCAAGTTTGCAGGGAGTGCACAACCTGAGGCATGGAGCTTTGCAGTTACAACTGTGCTGCTTTGTAGGGCTGCTGCTGCAGCAGCAGTTTTTCACTGCATCKTCTCACCTAAAGACATGGATAGACCAATTAGCACAAATTAGTAAACCTGCTGCCTGGGCCTGACGGAGCTSATGGTGGACCCACACAGCCTTGTGACACCACAGAAGCAGCTTTGACATGTGTCCTACAGCAGTGTTTTAAAGCATGTCTGGATTGATGGGAAATCCCTGGAACTCAGAGAACTCCCTGAAGCACAGTACTTGGGAAGTCTTGGCATTAGGACAATGTGAAGTGACCAGCAGTCCTCACAGTTGTGGGCTCCTGTTGCATACAAATTTGAAGAGGAAACGACAGTTTTCAGAAAGCATTAATTTCTGTGGAACTCTGTGGAAACATACAGAAGTTGCTGGTTATTGCAGGTGGTATTTGCAGACAGGTTGGAGGCTTTCAGAATCTGACTTCCTGTGAGGGAGTTTTGTCCCAGTTGGAAAGGTAAAAACTTTGAAAAGTCTAGGTCTGTCTTCAGTGATACTGTGATTCCTTAGTCCATTCTTGTTTTCATCACCTTTTTTTCTGAGGAGGAACCAAGTCTATACTTCCCTGGCTTCTCCCTACCTCTCCTGAGGTCCCTTATTGACTTCCTTTGGAGTGTACTCTGCAGTTCTGTTCCTTGCAGCTGTGTTCCTTCTCCATAGGGCTGCATCTTAAGGACTTGTCCTTTATGCTGCTGGTGCTAGGACTGCAGCTCTAAAAGGTCAGATCTAGAAGCAAGTAGCATGGTAATGCAGCTACTTTTATCCATAACCTTTGCAACACTCAGAACATTACTGCACAGGAATTTCAGTTTTGCCTTGTTTTCATAAGAAAAAGTTAAAAGTTTCTRTGCAGTTACCACAAAGAATAGCACTAACACATCAGAGGTCTATAAAAGAAGGCAAGAGAAAAGAACATCTGTTCATTTAAGTGTCATGATTTGAAGGTAATCTCACAATTCTGAGAAGGACTAATTTATACTACTTCAATATTTGAACTTGACAGGAAATGTTGATGTTGCAACCCTTGTTTTGYCTCTAGAAATTCAGACCTGAGGTAGCTAAAAGCAAGGGCTTCCAATTTTCAGGAATTTTGACATTTGGCTGTGGTCAAAACTGGATAGAATTGACAACTTGTGTTTCCAGGAATCCAGAAGCTCCCCAGGCCCTACAGCTGTAAGGGAAGTCTGGTGTCTTGTCTGTCAGGGCAGCTGTTGTGGGCTTCAAGCCTCAGGCTTCTCCAAAGGTCATTCACATTCTGCTGTTTCAAACAAAGTATTGTAGGCTCATAAAGGTATTGTTTAAGAAACCTCTCTGTCTCTCTATATATCTGTCTTTTGACTAAATGCTTCACTGGGATATTTCCAGGCACTCCTATCCCTCTAGCAGAATTGTGTTAAGAGGCTGTAGTGAGGAGAGGAAATGCACTCTTTCAAAGGATGCATCATCAAGCTGTCTTTGATTTCTTCCTCCTGTAAAAGAGGCACACAAGCCTGGCCAGCCTGCCAGGAGGAGAGCTTGACTCCTGGGTCCCTTGAGTGTTTGTTTCCCAAGTCACTGAGAGGAACTTGTTTCAGAAGGACTTTTAACTTTTTCTTCCATCTTGGCTCCCCCACCTCTTCCTGGGTTTAATTGCAATAGGTTCTACTGGTATTTACAAGGAAATGTATTGATTAATTTCTGTTTATTTATTTTTTAATGAAAGAATAAGGGTCACAAAACTAAAGCTCTCACCTGGGCTTTTKGGGGATGAAGTTATATTATTTCTAAAAGCTTCAGTGTAGGACTTGGTGCTTGTTTTCATGACTAAATAAAATGGGAACAGTCAACTAGAATTAGTCTGTCTTAGGGTCAAATGCTCCAATGGGAGTTTTCACTTGCCTTCATGAGATCCAGGTCAGCAGCTCAGGGCCAGAATTACTTCTTTTCTGTATTATCTAGCTGGGAATTAGAGTTATTCCTGGATTTTGTTTTATTAGAATGTAAGTCATAACAGTCAAGTGTTGGTTGTTGTCCATCTGCTGATATTCCTTGCTATCCCAAATGCATTCTCTCCAGCTTGTGTGAGACTGTGCAGTGCACATGGAGTATGTGAGTGGCAAACCCGTGTCTTGTATAGGGAAAAGTGCAGGATATTAAGTGAAATGAAATGTTTTTGTTCCAGATGTGGCTGTCTAGCATAGACACTGTGGAACAGGTAGAGGTGTGGGCAAGTGATGAGGGTTCAGCCTTGAAACTGATCCTTGCAATTAACACCTGCATCTACTGATTCTGAGCTGACCTGCCCAGATTTCTCTCCAGCAGGCTCTGATGTCAGCTTCATTAGAAAGCAGCATGTTTCTGTGGCCTCAGAGAAGTATCCAGCAGATAGATCATATTGGGATGTAGGACCATCCCATCAAACCCTTCTTTCCTTTGCCTGAGCATGTTACATCAGCAGCCAGTATGTCACAACAATGCAGTGATCTTCCTGCTGTAGTTTTTCATTGCAAATCCCAAGCAGTTTGCTGTAAGGCAGTTTTGCATGGGTAGAAAAAAAGCAAAGCTGCCCATGTCCAGCTGATGAGCTGTCCCCATGTACTGTACCCAGGAGCATGGCTTTTAAGTGGTTGCAGAGGGATTCTCTGGATTGCACCCTTGGACTGACCCGGACACCAGGGCAGCAATATGGAGAAGTCCTAGTCTGGCTGTTACTCACTTGGAGCTTCTTGCAGAGTCTGAGCTGGACCTGACATCTGAAAAGCCAGTCCTGCCTGTTATCCTGAGGGGTTACAGTTTTGAGGGGGCTAATACATGTATGTGTCTAAATATACAAATCTGATAACGAACTTATCTCTAGGTGTGTCATTCTGTTAACGTCTCCTGAATGTTTGGAGAAAAAAAATGGCAGAAAAACCATCTGGTTGCACTCACTCTTGCAAGCCAACATCTGGCTGCCAGATTTGAGAGGCTGTGTACTCTCTGCTCATGTGGTTTCCATGCTTTGATTCCCTGCTACGACTGAGTGCTGCAGAAGAGCTCATCCCTCGTGGCAGAGTGTGATCTGACAATGTGTTGGAAGGACAGAAGGTGTCCACCATTAGACCTTGTTTACATGGAAGTGTTTCCAGGGTAGTCCATGTGGCAGTATATGTGTATGGTTCATCACTAAAACCTTGGCCTTAAAAAGCTCTTGCTGGGGCTGGAACTGTGCTTGCAGTTACCCAGATATACCGTAGAGGTGAAACATCAGTCCTGCGCTATGAATGTGAGAAAAGTGAGTGTTTCTGGTTAGCCTCTGAACTGAAATCCAGGGAAAATATGCTTTGCTTTCCTTACACACCTCACACACATGTGCAAGGAAACGAGACCTTGTGTCTTGCCTCCTTGATTTATTTGTGGATGAATGAAAAGGGTGGGATGACGGTGCAGTTCATGGAAAGAAGGAGTACGTGGGTGCTGGAGCATTGCCTCTGCTGTCTGGATAGGCTCTTCTGACACTCCAAAGTTCAGGAGAGCAGCATGGAGTTCYTCCTCTGCTGCCATGGGCCTGAACATGTATCTCCCACTGGTRTGCCCTGTCTGCCATGGCAGGAGCATTTCAGAGGTGATGTATTTTGAGTTCCTGCAGCGAAAATGACTGAAATGCTCATTAGCTGAGGTAGTCAGGCGAAGGTGACCCCCTCCAGACCAGTGCCCAAGGTACTCCCCTAACAAGGAGTATCTGGATATAAAAAAAAGTACTGTGGGCAGTATCCTGACTGCTCAAGGGGAACCATCTGCCCTCAGTATGATCTTGTTCCAGTGACTGAGCCCCACATCCTCTTTCCAGCTCCAAGCATTCAGTGACTTTGGATGAATTGGCCAGACATTCTGAATCAGTCAACACCCCATATTCAGTCAGTAAGTAAGTTATTTGCTTCTCCCAGTCTTGCCCAAAGCATTTTTCAGTTGCATGAAACTATTTTCTATTGGCTTGAAAGGGGAAGAGGCATGAAATAAATTTGTTGACTGAGTCAGAGAACATGTAACAGCAGCTGAATAAGAACTCTGATTTACTGAGTTTTGTCATGATCAAATTTAGACTCCATCTTCTACAGATATTCAGGCTGTGGAATGTTTTTTTTTCCAAAGGAATTCATAATGAATTTGTTCATCTCAAGTCAGAATGACTGTCTTGGTGGCAGTTGGCAGTGACATTTGGGTTATATTAATGACAGCAAAATTAAATATAGTGCAAAATTAAATATAGTGCAAAATTAAATTTAGCACAAGGTAGGAACCAGCAACATGAATAATAAGTGAAAAAGAAGAAGGAACTACCTGTCAGACTGCAGATCAAAGGGAGAAAATGATTGGAAAGTCCCAACACTAGTTTGTTGTCGTTTGAGGTTTTTTCAAGGGAAAAAAAAACCCTGAAATATATTGAATACCTGAAAACTGCGATAATGGTTTTCTTTTTTGAAGCTGCATAACCTCACATTATTTTGGAGGAACAATCAGATTTTACCCTTCACCTTCAGAAAAATAAATGTAGTGGAAGAGACAGGGGAGGAAAAAGGCTCTGTTTTTGTCTTTGCTACAAATCTGCAAAGTTCTTGACAATAGTGAAAAATTTGTAAAACTTTTCTGATAAAAAAGCCTAAACGAAGGAATCAGGAAAATAATATAACTGGAAAACAACAACAAGAAAAAAACCCACAAACAAACAAACAAACAAACAAACAAAAAAAGGTGTTTGTAGAAAGCCATGATGTTGGTTATCTGTTGCAGGATATTTTTGGTGAAGACTTAAAGCTGCCCACAGCAGTATCACCGCCATCCACTCAAAACAACCTGACACCTCCATTGCCATCGTCTGCCAAATTCTCAGGTTGCAGTCAAGGATTATCAAGCATGTCCCAGCCTTGTTAGCAGTAATAATAAGAAAAATATGTCAAATAACAGAGAGGTCCCACTTAGACCAGACAATACTTTATTGCCACATTATCTTCACTCTCAGATTTAACTAACGTGAAACTAGGCAGCATTAATGTATGCAGAGGTCTTCTGCTCTCTTTAGAGGTAGCTGCTCCTTATCACCAAAGGAAAAGCTCCCAGAAGAGCCTGTAGCTGCTTGTGGGGTTTATTGTCTGATGTGTCAACATTCCAGCTTCCAATATCCATCTTTCATGAGTGGCAGCAGTTGCAGAGCTCAGACCCCCATGACTCAAGCAGAACAGGCAGCTGGATGAATCCATCAGACAGCTGTATGTGAAGCCACAATCTGCACAGGCAGGGAAGAGCACTTCCAGCAGGAGATGGTATTTATTTCCATAGAAACAAAATAATCCATTTTCTGTCACTCTCTTTGCCATGTGGCAAAAGAGAACAGACAATGGTAACCACATCTGCTCCTTGTGCTCTCTYATTTGCCAGTATGTAGAGGTCTAAATTCTGAACAAATGTATTTCTCTCTGATTTATGTGAAATTGTTCACATATGGTGCTCGTAGCCAAGAGTGTCATGGAGTAAAAAGCCTGCTGCATTTCAGAGACTTCTCTATCAGGCAAGTCTCAACACCTCTCTAGAGCTGCAGAAGTCCTTGGGGTCATGGCTGCTGGTCTTGCCCTGCATCCTCAGCACATAAAACTTTCATTCTTAACAAGTTCTAYAGGAAACTTCAATTGCAATTTCCTYAAGACACAGGACAYCAATACATTTCAGAAGGARCATAAGCAGCAGAGACCAGAAAAAATGMTGCTGCTTTYTGAAAACACATCAGATTTGTATGTATTTGGAGAAGGTTTGAGTATCTTGAGAAGTGTTTTGTATTTTTTCGTTGGGAACTGATAAGAGTCCTTAGGAGCCCCAGCAGCATGACAATGGTCTGTGAATGTCTGGCTGATAACRCTGGATTAGAATAGCTATGACCTCGTGGCTTCTCTTTCTTCTTTCAGTATCATTTAGCAGATTAAATTTAAATTTAATGTGGCRTAACAGTCCAAGCAATTATTGCTGGGGCTGTGGTGGTGGCTAGAAGGTCATTGCCTGAACCCTTGGCCTGAGATAAAATTAGGATCAAAAGAACCCTCTGTGTAAGTATGGTCCAGGAACTGCTGGCTGTGTGTGGGAAGGATGAAGCTGTCTGCTTGCTCCCCTGAGGCACAGCCATAAATACTGCTGTGATAATGAGAGCTTGCAGAAAAATCTGAGACAGTTCTTCCTCAGAGGGATGCTGCCCTGCAAGTAGTTTGAATAGCAATATATGTTCTCTAACAAAGAGATGTGGGAAATCCCATATTCTTGTGAGATTCCCTGGTGAATGTATTAACCATATCTGAGGTACTTTTGCATAAGTTCATATCCAGCATCTGGAACAGATATTCACAAAATATGTGAATGGGTGATGCTGGTAAAATACTGCTATATTAACATATAAGTAAGTGGTTTTTTTCCCGAAAACAGCTGTAATTACAGCTCTAGAGGAACTAACCACCTATTTATTTGGAGGTAATCAATTGTGTTGTGGCCTGGTTTATGCAGGAATTTATGCAAAATGGATGATCACAGTGTCTCTTT
Source organism: Alauda arvensis (assembly GCA_902810485.1). Taxonomy (NCBI): domain Eukaryota; kingdom Metazoa; phylum Chordata; class Aves; order Passeriformes; family Alaudidae; genus Alauda; species Alauda arvensis. The sequence goes on from CADDXX010000081.1 coordinate 1,702,510, forward strand.
GTGTTTTAAAGCCGTAAATTTAATCTTTTTCTTCCCTTTCTCGTTTCCTACATCATTTGTTTACTGTCTTTCTTCTTGATGAGAAGTTGAGTTCTCTCTCCTTRCAGAAGCTGAAAGCATTGATCAAATCTTTGCCTTCCTCTTTCTAATGTGTGTAGCCCAGTAGAGAAGGATGGCTAGTCTGAGCCTCTGCACTAAGTGTATGGAATAACCAGTTTTTCAAGGCCAATCAATTCTGTGTGATACAAGAGAGACTCAAAAAGAAATTACAGTCTCTTGTTTTAGAGGCAGCAATAACTAATCTCTCTCTCAGTCACACTGATGTAATATATATATTTTTTTTTCTRTGGAAGAAAGATTTTGGAGAGGAAACTTTCAGGCAGAGCTAAGAAGCTGTACCACTAATGTAGGCAGGAGACCTGGSTTGCCAAGAGGATAGGTTATACGTGATGAGCAATAGGTTTTTATGTGGACTAAAAACTTAAGATGTTCACAAACCAGTTTTGTGTTCCCATGTTTTGCTTTGTTTAACTGAGCTCTCTTTCATGCTCTGTCACCAATTGCATGAACAGGGACTCCAACCAAAGATTAGATTTTTCTTGTAGCAGATCTATGAACCTGATTTATTTTCAGCTTCCCTTTGAATGCCTGGTTGTCAGCCTGGTACTTCCATCTCTCTCCTTGTCCTGCCTTCACCAGGGCTGTGTGCAGAGGGTAAAAGCACCTCTGAGTGATGCTCAACATCCTGTTAATTAATCACAGCATCCCATTWACTCTATGGAGAATCTCAGGCTGTTGTTTTTATTGAGAAAAGAAGTAAAGTTGAAGSAGGATRTATTGTTAYCYGTGAAGATGAGACYACAAATGTAGKTTTTTTGTGATCTTGGYATAACTTCAGTAAYRATTGATGAGAAAAGCCACGAAGTGGACCCTTTAAAGTAACAAACATTGCCTAGGAAAAAGYTCCAYTGCTATAGAGAGATGGCTGAAATGGCAGATGGGTTTTCCTCTCTAGTACAGTGAATTTCTCCTCTAGAATGCTTGGAAGGGAATTGTGTCACACCATAACACTGCCCTCCTTCCACCCAAAGGCAGAGGGCCTGGGTGTTTTYGTGCATCAGCCTGCCATACAAGAAGCCAGGATGTAGCCTTCTCCTGTRTTTGGTAGGTTTTTAAACTAGGCAATGTCTTTGGGCTCTAAGGGAAGTTGCAGATGCTGCTRATTCAGCTGATGGCCCTGTAGGAGTCCATAGCAGGGAAGAGGGCTGGCCTGCATGCACCTTCTGCAGATCTGAGATAGTTCCATTGCAGCAGGTGGCCTCCTGTTTGGAACAAACCTCCTTAAGTGAGGCCATGCAACTTATTTTCATCCTTTCAGGCTACTTTCTCCCTGATCTTGTGCTGTGCTATTTCTAATACCATGGCCTGTGTTCAGATGCCTTCCAGCAGCTGCCTTGCTTCAGAGTCACATCTGTCCCCCTTCACTGGGTATGAGAGGAGCCAAAGGCTGGCAGCACTGGAGGATTTGTTGCCTTGCTTGTGTGTCCTGCCTGGATGCAGGGCAGGCACTGGGATACCAGTTAGGCTTTCCCTAGGTGCCCACTCATCCATAGCCCCAGGCTGCTGTTGCTGACTCCTTCTGAAAGGCAGAGGAGCACAGGCACAACCTTCCTAAAGAAGGGGCAGCAGCTGCATTTCAATCCCTTATCCATGGGGACATCTTTTCCAGCTCTGTAGTGACTTTGGTACTGCTATGAGGATCAGATTCTAGCTGTGTGTGTCACTTGTGAGGATCAAATTCCAGCCATGTGTGTTGCTTGTGCCTCTCAGGGACACAGGATATAGGTGTGTTTGTACACTTACACACTCAGTCCCTGAATCCAGCAGCACCATGGTGTCAACATAGTGCTGGAGAGGAGTGTGCTTGGAAGAAAACCATTTATCAAACTGTGTTTTGTTGACTCAAAGCCCTAGAACAGCCAAACACTTCAGCAGGTATTTGATTGTAAACAGAGGAACACTCACCATTAAAGAGCAACCAACCATGAATTACCTAGATGGGCAGTGCTATTAAAAGGGCAGCAGCTGACCAGCTCTGCCCTTCAAGAACACAGGACTTTTGGTGTAAAATTACCTTTTTGGCCAACATTTTGTCATGTATGACACTACTTCTCTTTGATAGCCAGAGTGACTGGAAGAAAAGCTCAGAAAACCCTAGAGAGATGAAATGAGGGGGGAATCTAACAAGTGTAAGCCTAAATCTCTAATATTCCTAATTCTGCAATGGTGTGKCTGTCAGTAATAAACGTTGCATGGAAGCTGAAATTTCATTTTGGATTCATTAGAAGATTCTCATGCTGCTGAAGGAAAAAAAAGAGAAAATTACACTCCCTTATGAATTGCCAAGGGATCACACAATAGCTGCATTTATTTTATTAGCCTGCTGACCTTTCCCTTCTCTGGTGAGGTTTCTTTTTCCTATTAGCTCTATTAGAGCGTCTACTGAGATGGCAACAAAACAAACACTGTTATTGTTGGCTAACTTGCTCTTTTAGCAGGGAACAGGGATGCACAGGCCATGAGCAGACACTGGCCTTGCACATCCAGCCTGTGGTAGGCGTGGGAGCCATGCCTGAGACACCAGGCTCTGGTAGGAAGCCCTCACTGTGGACACCACCATGCTGAGAGTGCTGCATCTATTTTCATAAAGTGCTTCAAGTCAGGTTTGACTTGTAGACTGGGAATTATTTATTTGCCTCCAATGGAGGAGTGTTATTCTGCTTTGTACCACTCACATATTTTTGCACGGATTTCCCCCACTCTTTTTTATAAGTGCCCCCCAGCACCTCTTCCTCTGGCAGTGATCAGGGTTAGACTGCATGGTGATGGCTGGATGCTTTCTGCCCCCRTGGTTTCTAAGGCAGGTTGGTTTGCAGCAAAGAACTGAAGCTTCTGGAGAGATGGATGTGATTATTGTGGCAGCCCTTTCCCCAAGCACTGTGTGGATTTTGTGTCCTTAATTTAACTGGCTGCTCCGCACCGGCGGAACTGAGTGTTTCAAGAATTTATACCAAGCAGTAAGGGTCGACTGTCATGCTGGCACAGGGCAGGACTGGGGAATTTCTGGACTTATATGGAAGTTTGAGAAAACTTCAGAAATAATTCTGGAATATGCCCAGCAGACTGCATGGTAACAGAGGAACTGGCTGAGGAATTTATAGCTGCGGAGAGAGAATAATCATCTTTCTTCTGAAGAAATTTTGATCCCAGGAGGGGAAAAAACAACTCAGAAGACTAGAGGAGAATTTGTCAATTATCTTTTCCTTCGTGGTTAACTTATCTGGGACCTATATATATAAGTCATAGTAATAACACAAACACTGCTGAAATTAGCAGCGGCATTTAAGGAGAATTTGGGGATAGGATCTCACCAGCTTTCCAGAATGCCAAGATTGTAGTCCTGTGTTATTCTCATATTAGTCACTTCCAGCAGATAAGATTGCATAAAAACCTCAGCCCATCTCCAGTTTCAGGAGGGCTGAATCAAGCCAGTTAGGAACAGTTAAATTGCTAGTTCTTGAACATAAGTGGCAGCATGATAAATGTGACCTGTTAACTCCAGGAAAGTGCAGCCARTTTTTCTTTAGTTTAGCCTTAGGGAAGAAGCATATTAAAACTTTGGGTTTTGGCATTTGAAGTCTTCTATCTTTAGACAAATGGCACCACAACTCTGGAGTTTAAGGAGGAAGGCTGAATCAATTGCTTTTATGCATTTACTCTATATAATTACTTTGTTCTCCTAATAAATTTCCTTATAATATTTTATCACTTAGGACACTTAGGTACTTGCTAGGGGATTAGGCACTCTTTAAACACGCACCACTACCAAAAAACTCCCACCTTTCTCTCTTTTTGTAGCTGTCCAGGTACTGGGAAAATGTTTACAGTAGCTGTATTTCTTGTTGCACATCAGGGGTGTTTGAAGTATCACATCAGCCTGGCAAAGAGGCAGCTGGAGGCAACCCTGACACCCCAACATGGGTTGTGCTTGTCTTTAGCAAAAAAAGGGTAATTGCTGATTCCAGAAGGGAAGCTGTGCACCTAAAAGTGAACAAATGAGTAACTGTGCTATTAGAGGAGATTTGATAAAAAGGAGATACCTCAGACAGTGGGGAGAATAGAGAGGAATAGGATCAGGGTGCATCCAGTTATGGGATAGGCCCTTATGGTGTACTTTGAGATCATGCACCACCTCAAGGTAAAATGATACCAGCCCTGTGCTGACAGTCATCAGGAGATGATGTGGCACCCTAGATTCCCAACAGAAACAAACAGGAACTGGGACTGGTACTGCAGTTAAAAGAGTAACAGCTGCACTGTCACAAGGGCTTGCTCACAGCATGAACAAGTGATGTTCACCTCTCTGTGATTTCACACTGGTCCACATCACCAGCCATTTGAGCATCCTGTGATTTTCCACAAAGCTACTCATGACAGGCACAACAGTGGAAACTGTGAGGCTCTTCTGGGCCTCATGCCACAAGGAGTTAAGTCAGGACCAGGCTGAACACACTGAAGAAGCAGAGGTATGAACCAGAAACTATGTTCTGGTTTACCATCTTACTATGATTTTCACCTGTTTTTTGGGCACAGATGTTCTTGCAAAATCCCAGTTTAAGGACAGAAAGAATTAACAATATCTGCTTCCAGGGCCTCACTTAGACCTAGACCCTCACTTAGTACCTCTAGTTACCCAGTTTGAGCCACAKAGTATGTCAAGAATGTATGTACCATTATGGACTGGGAAGATGTGTACACCATAAACTCTGAAGCCTTAATTGGCTCAGCTAGAAATATCTCTAACTGAATATTGCCAAAACAGTGTTTGGTTTTCAACWGGCAGTTAGCATTTTAATATTTTATTATCAGGATTAGTCAGGAGAATAATGGAGTCAAAGAGATTCCTACCCAATGCGTTCATGGCATCGTGTTTAATTGCAGTGAACTGAATAGTGCAAATTACCCTAATGATCATTTTCAATTTAATTGCTGGGCTACCTCTGTATTTTTCAAATAACTGAGGTTGTAAAGTTTTCTTCTTCTTAACTAAGTTGCTTTTTGGTGTYAGTTAATGTTATGCTTTATTAAACCAATATGGTGGTTTCCTGCCAGTTTTATTTAATGTTCAACAGACAAGTCATCTCTATAGGGTACTGTTAGAAATTATGTTATAACATTTCATGTCTATTTGTTAACCACAAACAGTCTCYCTGGTGTAACAAAATGCATTCAACTGTCTTTATTTTTGCTAATTTCACTTTTCTGTGAAAAGTCCCTTCTGATGTGGAGAGCACAGCTGCACAGGAAGAAGCCAAGAGGAGCCCAGAGAGAAAACAGCAGTGCTGGCAGGAGCCACGGCATGGGGACCGCACTGCTCCCGGAAACCCAGCCTGTGCGAAAGGGACTCCCAGGCTCTGCTCCCCTCTCTCTGCACCCAGGGCAGGGACATGGCTCATCCTCCACTGCCTGCTGCCCCCACTGCTCTAGAGCTGCAGCCTGGGGGYGGCCAAGGCAGCTGTCCCACCTGCAGGTGACAAGGCATGGGTGGATCTATGCTGCCAATGGACAAAAGCATCATCCCTCAGCTCCGGCAGGCTCCCCAGCAGCATGCACAGAGGGGCTGTGCTCATGCTCTGGAGCAGCAGGCACGGAGCAATGAGTTACACAAGGTGGTGCCAACAAAAACTGTGCTCTTGCTCCACTTCTTTGGTGGTGTGGATTGGCACAGTCCTGCTCTTTGTGATGAGCCCAGGAGGCTTTCAGTGCTYTCTTTTCTTGAGCACAAGGGCAGCTTGAATGTGTTGACATGGTAAAGCTGGTTGCTTTGACCTTAAGGTGTATATTGCTTGTAGTGTTGGGAGGCTGACTAACATCAAACTGGGATTATGGAGTTGTCTTCTGTTTGGGATATGAGTTTTCACCAATTTCTTCTGCACTGCCCTTCAATAGAAGTCAGMTTTAAATACTGTATTTTTGAAGCATTAAGATTCCTGGTATGGTTCCTTGCAATATATTTTTCCATATGATTTTGTTTCAAACATCAAGTAGGGCCTTATGGCCAGAAGAATTTCTCATCTCTGCAAACGTGTGTAAAATAACCCCCACAAGGTTCAAGCTCTGAGTTGTGTGCAAGGTTGAATCATTTTACTGGAAGCAGGGACAGGCAAATGGAAAGAACAATTTTAAGCACATTCTGTCACTGCAAGGAGTGAAGTATGTGTTGGGTATAATTCCTATTTATAATTGTATTCTAAAACAGTCCAAAATCCAAGTTAGGTTTGCTCTCCTTACTGCAGTGGAACAAAGTGCTCATCCCATGTGGGGACTGGATGCCTCGAAGGCATTCTGTTACTCCAAGCAGCCTTTCCAGGGAAAAGATGTCCCTCCACCTCCTCAAATCTGAGGCATGAGTGCAGAGTGTTGATGCTGCAGTATTTCAACCCCCAACAMCCAGGGAGGGGTTTGCTGGAATCCTGTGGCATGCAGAGTGACATGTTAGATAGACTCTAACATTGTATCACCTCTATATAGTCTCCCAAAAATGTCTGTCCACAGCTGCAGCTGTGGTTTCATGGTGCTGAACAGAGCATCCCCAAGGAACTGCAAGAAAAGCCTGTTCTCCATGCAAAATATCAGGGATTAATTAACCTTGCATATTTTAACTGGTGTGGCTATACAGGACAGGTGTAGGCTACTGGGGTAAAGAGTGGCTTATTCTGATTTCCWTTCAATTAGATGAAAAAAAAAAAGTTCAAAGTTAAAGTAGARCACTTTGTGCCTGTGTATAAGCTTTCATTGGCTCAATCAGACTCATTAAAACACTTAATAGCAACTACACTGATGGAAACCACTATGTAGGTAACATCTGATATGCTCTTTCATGGAAGGAAGATCATAGAGGAGGGGTGGAAATGATCTTCCAATAATTGACCAGACTTGCCATAAAATGCATCTTACAGGAACATAAGACCAACCAAATGGTCAGAACAGAAGTTCAGCCAGCCCAGCAAGATGAGCCCTGCCATTACTCATACTTGAACCCAGGGAATGGTGTAAGACTGGGGCAAATGCACAGGGATGCTTCCCCATCCTCAGAAATATGTGGATAAGCTAGAAGTGAGTATGTAATAGCTCATGATGTATTAAGTGTAAAGTTGTCACTTTCTGTGAAAGTGTAGACTTTCACAGCTTGGCATTCCATGCCAAGTTTGTTTGSGGTGGAGATAAGATATTGATTGTGGAGTCCTCATGTCATGAGCAGACTTAAAGGGTTTATCTGCCTTTCTACAGTTGTCAGCAGTGAGATTCAGAGAGCTGCTCAGTCTTGCAAACATTTTCTATAACCAGATGTTCCAAGTGACCTGTGATGAAATATTTAGTAATAGTAATAGTATATGCCAAGCTTCTGACACACAGTGCCTGAAACTATGTCTGCCTTCGGTGGTCCAGGTATACCAGAAGAGCCATATTTCTTGCTGTAGTGGTTCATGCTGCATTTCTGTGCTGTGMTTTTCCCATCTGGCATCCTTTATTCATAGCAGCAGCTCTTCTTCTCTTCCAAGATTCTGTTTGCTTTTACTTTGTTCTTTTTCCTTTGAGGTTTCTCACCAGTTCAGGGAAGATAAATAGATATGGAGACAGTGTTGCACAAGGTGAGAGAGAGCAAACATCTGTTGTCATCAGCTTTTCTGATTTCCTTGGAGCTCTTGTGCTTTTTTTTAGTTTCCTTCATGCAACAAAAGCCCTGGAAAACAACAGAGCCTAAGGCTCATCAGCTGTACACAGGTGCTACCACAGTGCTGATGCTGGGCTGTGCAGTCTCAGACTTTTTACTCAGGATGCAATATTTTCAGGCACCAGAGGGGAAAAAAATCTATGTGTTATTTCCTAAAGAATCTTTAATGTGCTGCAGCCACCATCTGCCTGCAGCTCATAAATTAAAACCAATTAGCTGTACAAGACACATMGAGCTTCCCACTGGCAATGCCTCCTCCCTCTTGCCTGGTACAGCCAAGCCATGAGGAGGCAGCTCCTCTGGCAGGAAAAAACCCAAACCAGCAGCAAAACCCAAACTCCAACTCCCCAAAAGTGAAAGAGAAAAAAAAATACCTGAGGGAAACAAATAGAAACACAGGAAGACAAGTCTTGTGACCCATTAGCTCTCTYGTTTGCAGCATAAATCATTCTGCTCTAATCACAAATTTTGGGACATGATTGGACTACATGTCTAAATCTATTGCCAGTGATTACAGGCAAAATGCCCTGAGCAGTGAGGCCTRCAATCCAGCCCTGTGCTGTTTGGGGGGAGGCTTTGGGGAGGGAGAAGGAAGTCTTTGCCATCACCAGAGTATTTTCCATGAGCAGTTCTATAGCTGGAAACAGATGCTCCGTGCTGCTGTCCAGCCAGCAGAGTAATGTAAAAAACATTACAATGCTGCCCTTCAAAGCAGTCTTCACTTTGCTCATTGTCCAGCAGTGGCTTGACCTCCTCCTTGCTCCTCATGTGGGTATCCCAAGGGTGTCTCTGCCCCATCCCTGTGAGAAGGGGAGAATGGCCCCCAAAGCTGCAGCAGCTCTCTCTTTTATGGTTGAAGAYGGGTAGTGTTACTGTTTCCTAGTCTCAAGTCCTGGCTGACCATGAGAACCATTGAAGGCCTTTTGAATCCCCTTGGCAATTCTTCCTGAGCAAATGTGAATGCTGTGGYTTCAGGAATGAAAGGTTAGACTAATTTCCTGCCCAGCCAGGGCACCATTCTCTGCTGCCCTGGGGTGTGTTTGCCCTGCTCTGCTCTCTGCTGAGTTCAGTTCTTGCAGTTAGCCGTGTTGTGAGGAACCTGGGGGTGTAAAAGTCCTGTCATCATTTTGATTCATGGCCTTTCCCCAGGTGGAAAATGCAGACTGGTCATGCAGGGCAGCATGGGCTAACATTGTGCCAGCCATTTTCAGTCAAGGCCCTATAGCTGTGAGCAGGGAGGAAGTCACTCAGCGACACAGTTGTCCTTGGTGGGGAGAATGTCCCACCAAGCCCCTGCTACAGCTGGGATGTTGGAGCTCTGTGTTTACAAACTCTGCTTCAAGCCTGTGRAAAACACACAGATGATTAAGGGTGAATTTTTCACTGCTCTTGATGCTTCTCCCTTATGTGTGTGTTCCTGCACATTCTGCCCGTGAGTGTGTTGACTCCCCAGGGCATTCCCCATGTGCTGGACACATGGCAACTTGAAAGCAAACTTACACGGACAGAGGTTGTTTACTGCTGGCTGCAACGCAGGTACTCTGTAATGTAACTTGTAAGTCTGCATGTGACCTTAGGAGCATGTTTTTGCCTCTGCTCTTCTACAGCCAAAGTAGCCAAGATGAGGTAATGCTGCTGTGGAGAAGCCAAGTGAGAGGTAAGACCGCACAATGATAGGCTCTTGCTCCACTGCAGTAGGGTTGTGTTTGCTTTTTTGGTACCAATTTTTGACTTGGAAAAAAAAAAATCTTCCTCTTATTCCTAGCCTTGCATGCTTTCTGTAGCAGATTCTTAATGGTGTTTTAGATGCTGCACCCCAAAACCTGATCTTCCAACGCCCAAAGAGCTTGGCTTGCTTTGCAGTTCTGGTGTCCAGACACACCTGCTACCTGCGTTGCGATGACATTTTTCTTGTTCCTTATGTTTTCTTTAAAAACAATATTTTGAGCATCTAGGGTTTTCATGAAGCAGAAATACAGTGATTTTTTTTGGTCTACAGGGAGGCATTCCCCATGTTGATAAGTTTTTGAGCTTCAAACTGTGAAATTACTCTGTCCTTCCTCCCATGGCATTTCCTGCTCTTTCAGTAATGTACTTAAGGATCTTCCATGTACAGCTGTATCCTACAAAGGAAAACATCTTGTTTTCCAGCTTATCTGCTGGACTTCTAAAAAATTTTGAATCTTCCTTAGAAMGTGAAAGCRSGTGCCYGGTTTTCTTAACAATCACTTCTTTYAAAATCACTTTTGTCTGTGATAAGCTGTCTTTCAAATAGTCTTCTATTAAATTTGCATAGCACACAGTACTTTTCTTTCACAGAATTTGCATTTCCCTCTATTAACACAATCTTTCCAGTCATCATCAAACATCCCCTAACATCCCCATCTCAGACGAGGAGAGGAGAGGAGAGGAGAGGAGAGGAGAGGAGAGGAGAGGAGAGGAGAGGAGAGGAGACTCTCAGCAGCACCTGGGGAGTGTGTCAAAATTTTCTCTAGGGAGAGCTGGCATAATCAGTCACAGGAAATCCACTTTTCAGGATATAATGAAATCTCCTGACCCAGGCAGGAGAGAAACCCTGAAGCATTCGAGGGTTCRGGCCAAGACCACCATTTGGAGAGAGAGTGCTGGTGATGGTGGGGCCACACAGCCACATGGGTTTGTTTCTTGTTCCTACTGCTGGATTTCCTTTGAAATAAATTATTGGGGGCTGAATCAAGTTGCTGAGGGGTCAACACAGGACCTGAGTGAGCAGAGGGGAGGAGAAGCAGCCCTGTTCTTTCCACCTCCTTGAKCTCAGGCTCACTTTGAGCTGTCAGTGAGTAGAGAGGGCAGGATAATCTGTGGAGGTACCAGCCTCTTTCATGGAGTCTAGAGTGGAGTAGGTGATCTCTTTGTATGAGGTGTCAAAGTTATATCCAGATGAGATGACACCCATGCTTTGCCAAGCTTTTCTAAGCATGTGGTTCAGAAAGACAGTGTGTTTATAACAAATGRAAGTTTAGATTTTCATCTAATCCAGATGCTTTCAGGAGTGGGGACTTGATAAAACAGTTCTATTAGGAACTATGATACAATTGCAAAAGTTGGCAGTGTGTTATTTCTCTTTTCCAGTGTTTTTAGAAGCCAGGCTGTGCAATGAACAGTGGTAGGAGCTGCAACATTTTCCACATTTTAGAAATGGTTGTAACTCCCTGTAATGTCCATTACAAACATTCTTCAGGAACCTCTTCTGATAGATTACTTTACACAAGCAGTTAACTGCTCTTTCTGGATGAGTTCTGGTTTATTGATGACAAACTCAGAAAACAGCTATTTGTGCCCACAAAAGAAAAACAAAGATGCCAAATTATATGCAATTTACAATAAGATGAACTATTTATCTCTGTTGAACATAGTTGAACATGTTAGTGATGAGGGCAGTGGATGTTAGATTTAATTGGATCCAGAAAAATGATGACTATTAGTCCCTCTGGAATTATTCCTGGTGAATCTCCAGGAAAATTCACAAGTATTTTTATAAATTAAAAGCAAATGGAGAAAAAAAARRAARGRAAAAAAAYCAACCAATTTCTTCTGTTCATGTCAAAGATTCCAGTTTCAGATCCTCAAAGTAACAGAGATAATGCTCTAGAATGCTGCACTTAAACAAGCAAAAATAATGTCCAATGACAGCAGTGGCATCCTCTGGGTCTCTAAGATGCTAGAATTTATCTCTAGCATTCTGCAATGTTTTGGTTGACCAGGACCAGCTGGATTGCTGGGCTAGGGCCCAACTCTCATATGCAGGAAGACATCACCTGGCACAAATTAGCTCCAGGCTCTGCTGGTGCCAAAGGGGCTGTGTAGCCACAGCTGCCAGAGCAGACCCCTTTGGGGTGCCAAGGAGACTCTTCTCTGCATGTCAGCTGCTTGTCCCAGGGGTTGTCCTGCATCCTCGCAGGACTCCAGTCCAGGGATTTCTCCCAGTTTGCAATCTAATGACATTAAGTCCAGTTTGTCACCCTTTTGCTGGTGTCAATGACATCCTTCTCTTTGGGCAGTTCTTCCTCCCTGGTTTTTGCCCAGGATAAATTCTTACAGAACTGTTTTATGCTTTCCACACRTCACATTTTCAGATTAGCTAAGTCAATTGCCTTTAGTACATAAACTCGCTTGAGGAAATCAAAGTCTGTTTTTCTGATCTCCCTGCRTTTGCATGCAAACCAAATAATTTAGCACTTTTTAAAGTATGTGTTTTGACAGATGCAAGGGAAGGTTTACTTCTTGTTCTCTGTTTCAAGACAGATTTGCAAGACAGATTTTCATGCCTTGCAAATCTTTGGAAAAAGAGGTTGTGTTTCTTTTTRCTGGTAGTCTGGAGCTAAAAGCTTGCCTAGCAGTTGTGATCATCCTGGTGGCTTTCTYTGTGAAACATGAAAAAATTCCAGCTGAAAGCTGAGCTGGGGAGAAGACCTGGGGATAATTTTTTTTATCTTAAAGCAGRTATTAACTGTTCTTACCAGGAACTGGCTGTAAAATAACAGTTACATGGGGAACTATGCCCATTAGGCATGCAAAAACAGCTTTTGGGCCCTCACARTCAATTTTCATAATATTTTTCTGTTTAGAATAGGGAATTGAGCATCCACTCTGTTCACTCAACAGGGGTGTGWAAAGAATCAGCCACTCTGTGTAGTCCAAAGGACATGCAGTGCATTTTGGCATTTACTGTTTGAGAAAAATGAGCCTGAAAATAGGTAAAGTAAATGGAGATAGCACATGGTGGGCTGTTAGAGGCAGCAGCAAAAGACTGTGGCATGTACACAGCAGAGGAGAAACAAGGTGACAAGGGGAAGAGCAAGCAGTGAAGATTCCAGAGTGTTTGTGTCTGGTGTGTGGTGCAGATGGGTTTTGGGAACATGGGAAAAATGGCTTGTTACAATGCAAGAACCAAAGGAATTTCTGCCTGGAGTTGAGCTGCTTCAGGGGGAGATGGGGTGGAGGACTTCTTTCTGACATTGCACCCATGCCAAGAAGCAGAGAAGCCMACAGCAGTCAAGAGAAGAGGCATTTGCTAAAGCAGAGGCATTTCTCTGCTATGCACTGAACAAACCAGTGGATCAAAACCTGACAGAGAGTACTGAACATTGTGAAACAAAGAAATGAATGTTCCTGCTCAAGCACCTTGCTATGAAATGGGAGGTCACTGAGGGGCCAGTTACTTGTGGTGGGATAAAGGAAGAGATTTTAAGAGTGAGCACATGGTGACATATTTYAAAGATATCATAAGAGGGGAATCCTCAGGGCAGATGTTTTCTCAAAGACACCGGAACACGGCGCTGCAATGACAAGAAAATATGCAGAAAATGTGTGGCTGTTAGAGGATGGCAGCAGCCAGATGGTTCAGATTAACTCAGCAATGGCTGCTAACACAAAGTGCTGCAGCAGGTGAGTCACTTCTCAATGGAGCTGCAGCTGTGCAACAGGCAATGTATCCTCCATCCTCTTTACAACAGTGGAAACATCTGGCCATGGGACTTCTTATAATCATAAAATGGTTTATATTGGAAGGAACCTTAAGGATCATCTAGTTCCAGTCCTCCTGCCATGGGCAGGGACCCCTTCAACTAGTCCAGGTTCCTCCAAGTCCCATCCAGCCTGACCTCCCCAAAACTTGAAGGAATAGGGCATCTGCAACTCCACAGGACAACCTAATCCAGTGCCTCRCTACCGTCACAGGAAAGAATTTCTTGCCTATATCTGATGTAAACCTGCCTGTTTTAATTTTAAAGCTATTCCCCTTTGTCCTGTCACAGCAGACCCTTGTAAAAAGCCCCTCTCCATCTCTCCTGTAGGTGCCCTTCTGGCATGAGATGGCTTCCCTAGAGCCTTGTCTTCTCCAGAATGAACACCCCTAATCTGTCAGCCTGTCTTCAAAGGAGAGGTGGTCCAGCCCTCTRATAATCTTCATGGCTCTCCTCTGGACTCATTCCCATAGGTCCATGTCCTTCCTGTGGTGGGCACCCCAGWGCTGGATGCAGCWCTGCAGGTGGGGTCTCATGAGGGCAGAACACAGGTGGACAATCCCCTCCCTCACCCTRCTGGYCACACTTCCTTTGATGTGATCTCACACTCTTCACTGTACTATGTTAAACTCTATAAAAAGCTCCACTTTGAATACTCAGGATAAATGTAAGCCTTGTTGTGAGAGTAATTGGTTCTGGTTGCATGAGACAATGATGAAAAACTTGCACTTTCAGCTGGTTCATGAAAGCAGATGCACATTGGCAGATTTGACATGTGCCACCCAGTAAAAAGAGCAGGATTACGTAAGCTTGCCAGCAGCCAGACAAGGGATCTTCATGCCCAATGAAGTTTTTTGATGGAGCAGCTGGACAGTGTTTGAGCTCATATAGCCACAGGCTCAGTGGGCAGGAGGCCTCTGAAAGAAGGTGAGACTCACTGGAGAAGTAAGAAGGAGGATAAGCTTGAAGATACATTTTTATCTGAAGACCCCTAAGGATGAGAGGGAAGGGAAGAAATTGTTCAGAGAAAGGACACGAGAGATTTTAGAAATAAACAAAGGTTATGAGCCTGGAGATATATGGAAGTGTTGCTCTACAGGCAAAGCCATGTGATGGGGACAGCCTTTGGCTCTGGTGTTGACTTCCAAGTGCATCTGGAGGGAGGGCAGACTCTTAGGATCCCCAGGTAAACAACACAGGCATTCATTGTTTTGCCAGCACTGCCCTGTGGTTTGGGCAACAGGARCTGAAGCAGAGCAGGTTCCTGGAGACTGCCAGACACGTTTAGCTTGGCTCCTCTAAGGAAAGTCTGTTTTAGAAGTTTTCCTCYTGTACAGTGCAATTTTATCTTTTGGTTTTACTGTATAGGAACTATCTGCACATTTTGGAGAGAATGCTTGCCAAGAGCAATTATTCCTGTTGCTTCAAAGCATAAGAGACTTAAAGAACCTTAAAAGGTTTCTTAACTCTAGTGCTGAAAACGTGGCACTTGTGCAGAGGCAATGTCCTCTCTGGAGACACAGGAGCTGTGGGGGTGTGAATGCTTCAGCAAGCAAAATCTAGGACTTCTAGGGCTTTCTCTTCGCAAGATCATCAACAGGACCTGCTTTGCCTGAAAGCAGCATACTATTAATCATTAGTGACTGGCCAATAACTCCTTTTATTGGGTTGGCTGAGGCTTAGCTGAAAGTTCAGTSGGGCAAAGGACTTCTGAATGTGTTTCTAGGAAAAGGTTTTATTGTAGAGGTTTAAAAGTGCTCACACTGTAATCCCTGTTTGAGGGTGAAAAGTGAACTTTAGATAAAATAAAACATTTGAACATGAATGCTTGTCATTGACACAACAAACTTGTTGTAACTTGCTGCCAAAGTGTTGGAATGAGATGCATTTTTTGACTTAGAGCATCTGCTGACTGATATTTTACAGCTATGCTCAGTGGCTGRAGTAGGAATTCAGAAACATGAATATCATGAAATCCTGATATAGATACTTTGAAGGCCTGTTATTAGCCTCTTCCACCTGCCTCCCCTTGGAGACTGTGTGAGTGTTGTCTTTTCCACCACTGTGGAAAATTTGTTTTCATTTAACATGGGCCTTTGTGGTATGTCTGCCACTCCTGAAGCAGGTTCTCTACATCCCTCTGCATTTATCCCTCATGTCTTTTCTGGTAAAATCTCACAGTGTGTGARATTTTACCAGAAAATAACCAACTTCCGCTTATTTTTTTTTTTTCTATTTCTGTTTTTAAAATTATACTGCATCAATCTCATGGTGTGGGATTTGATCATCAATTCCATTGATGATATTTTATGAGTGGAATTTTGTCCCCACCTTTTTTAAGAGTCCCAGTTGAAGATTTTGACTGTAACTGTCAGGCAGGTTAAAAATTTCACTGGTGCTCTGGGCTGTATCATCTTGAATTATCAAAGGCAAAATGTATGTTTATCATCTTTCATTGTTACCAAAAMCAAACTCTTCCCTGAGTCACAGAGAAAATATTCTCCTGCTTGAATAGCTGCAGCRGACAGATAATAAGATGAATTGAAGTAATTGCAGTGAAAACAGGGAATTTAGGAACACGGTTGGAAGCCTTTGCCTGCCATTTTAATTCAGAGAGCTGGCTGTCATCTCCTATCCAGGTAGTCTGATGGTGGTTTGCAGAAGAAAGCAAAGGCTTTGTTGGTGTGCCCCCAAGGAATGTGGGACATGAGGAAGGGAAGACCTGAACTCACAGCAACAGCTCCCAAGGTGTTTCTCCATTTTTACCTGCCAGGTTTGTGCTTGCTGAAAGTAAACTGGACAGCTGGAAGGCTCTGGCTGGGTCCAGGCCATGTCAGAGAGACCTTTACTTTTGTTACTGGGCTCTTTTGAATTCAATAGATTCCTTCCTTGCTGGTCTCTCATATAGTTTTCTGTGGGAGGAAGAGGAGGCACCATTACAGATATTTCTGTTTATTCCATTAGGGAAAAAATTCACTTCTGGACAAATGTTTTTTCATGGTGATGCTGGGACAATGATTAAGGAAGTTAATGGAATCAGCACATTTTCCCTTCACATGGGACCTCTGAATATTTCAGTATTCTTCAGCTGAAGGAGGAAAACACAACCTGTCACCTCAACCTACAGGTTGGAAAAATAATGTTCTACTTCTTTGTAGATAATGTGATCTGAGCCAAGGTCTTACCATGCTCAAACAGCAGCACTGCTCACTGATGAGTTTGCCATGTGTAGAGATCTCTTCTATGTACACACGGATATAGTTACGTACATACAGATGTATTTATATATACCTATATGATTTCTGCATAATCAAGCATATCTGCCCATGCTTATACCTCTAGACCATTAGGAAGTCCTGAAGATAACTCATGCCATGCTGCTCACTGTCATCTCCCACCCCAAAACCAGGTCTTGGTAAGCTGGAAAGCCATGAACAAGACATTTGTCTTCAGGTCTAGCTTTGTTGTCTGAGCCTGTTGCCTTACCTCTGCAGCTGTAGGACAAGCATCTCCTGCCTCAGCTGCACTTTCCCCAAATGCTGCCTTGCTGCAGGGCCAGAGGAAGAGAAGGAGAGGAGACTTTTGGAATTGCTGTTTGGGTAAACCAGAGTGACTTTGCAGAGAGGACTGGAGCACAGATGTGCCACAAGCCAAGCAAAGCTGATCCATGTGGGCAACCATAGCAGGGTGCTGGAGCGGTCACTGCTGGAACAGCCTGGAYAATGCTCTGTAATACTCACATGGCTGTGGTTTCCAGTGTAAGACAAAGGTTTTCCATGGCTCATTTCCATGGTGGTCTCAAGTTTGTGGTGTTCTCCTTGAGGGCTGGAGCTCAGCACTGGTCATTTGCTGTGCTGCCCTGCCAGCCACCAGATTCCCAGGCTGGAGGCTGGGCTGCCTGTCATGACATCCCCTGGACAAAGCAACACTGCATGGTGAGGAATGGCAGGGGAAATTCCTTGCTGATCCCCGCTGGAAGACATCTCCTTTTCCAGGCTCTTGGAAAAGCATTAACCTCCTAATTACAGTGATCTCTGTAATTACTGGGGATTGCCTCAGCCAAACCATTTGCCCTTCTAGCCACAAGCATTCRATTTACTGACTGTTCCTCTTCAGTATCAGTTACACACCCTCTACTAAAATCCCAAGCACTCAGACCCTGAGACAGGCATTTTGGGGAGACTTCCTTTAGAGAGAAAAGACTGGCTATTGCCATGGAAATTGCTTTTGCCCTTTATGAGGTGCCTGCAATTAAGCTCTGGCTGCAAGGCTATGTTGCTCCTTAGAAGCCTGGAGGAAGCTGCACTGCTGGCTGAGGGGGTTGTAGTGATACTTTCAGATGTGCAGCACAAGAGRGGAAGCTGCTGTTTTACCACTGGGGGCAAGTTACTCTCCTTTGTGCCCACACCAGGGTACCTGTGCCAGGGCAGAGGCACCCACAAGCTAATTGGAATGCAGAACAAGGTTGGCAGGAGGATGCTGCCACTGTGGGCCCTCCTGCTCATTGGGGAGGCTGTTCTGGTGGCAGACTGGGGTGTCTGGAGCTCCCTGAGGGGATTGAGACACCTGCTGAGCAGCAAGTAATGCTGCAAGTGTATTTGTGTGAGATATATCTTCCTCATCAATGCACCAGAGAAACATCCTTGTAGTTTGAGATTGATGTGTTTCACTTGTGAGGCATACTCAACTAGTGATGGGGTTAAATGGCAAGGTACAGAAATGATGGAGCTATCTGAGGTGTGAGAAACTCAGAAACTCCTACCAAGATCCTCTTTATTTCAGTCAGTATGCCAGTTTTGTTTCGGTCTCTGGCATATCTGAAAAGAGATGGTCTTTCAAGTCATTGTCTCATCCCAGGTGCCCATGAGATGTCAGACACCACAGGAAGATTCATCATGGAATGAAGGGTGAGACAAGCCCAAGTCAAGCAGCATTTGGAACAGCCCTTGACATAAATTTGGAGATCGGGACAGACTTTGGCCACTCTTGTCTCTTGTTCAAAGACAGGAGGAGTCAAGAGGGCTGTTCTCATCTCCTGCCTCTCCCCTTGCACTTGAACTGTTGGTGGTGTGGGGCATGGCTGTGCTTTTTGTTCTGCACAAGGCTATGTCAAGCCAGATGAAGGGAAAAAATTATTTGGCTTTGGATTGAAGTAGTGTAAAAAGGGAAGTCTGGTTTCTCACCCAGTGAAGCAGAATCAAACTAAGYCTACATAGYTTGGCAGGAAATACCCCTTCTGACTCCAGATTAAAYGTGTTATTTCAATAACTCTCAAGAAAAGAAAGGAAATGAACAACTGCAAGCAAAATGCTTGAGAGGAAGGCAATGGACCCCTACTTTTTTCCAACTCTCAGGAGGTGATAGTGCCATATTCACAATCATTTCCATCCCTGGAGCCACCCACCTGCGTCTGTCACCTGAGAGGGTGACCAGGTGACAGATGTTTTGCACCTGTAAAGTGCTCTTACACTCCCCCCAACACTGCTCACTTTGTATAAACATCTTTATWAAATCCCATTAGCCTCAGCTGCATTGCAAAATATCACAGAAAGAAGAATTTTTGCTCAGATGTCTCAGACTGATGATATTACAGTCTGTTTTAGTATTACTCATAACTGCAGGTGAGTGGAAAGATTTTTCAAATAAATCATTACTGTGAGTATCAGATTTTCCTGTTATTCAAGRAAAGGGAAGACTGTCATCATTTTGAAGAGCTCTATTAACTTTTGAAACCTATTGGGAGGGCAAGAAATAGTAATGGAAAACTAAGAACAGTTGGATTCATCTTTGAAAGAGGAGCTGATGTGTAGGCACATCAGAAATGCACACCTGCATCTTGTTTTCATGAGTATTTTTCTGGAAGTGAAGCAGTGCTACAGAAATTGCAGTTCTTCTACTACATTGAAATTTTCTTGTTAAAGTTAATGAGCCCAAAGATGCTCATTAACAGTGGCCATTCCAGGCTGTCCTGTGCCTGGCCCTGCCAGCATGGAGGG
>CADDXX010000081.1:1730446-1751608 GCA_902810485.1 Alauda arvensis
CTCCTCTCCTCTCCTCTCCTCTCCTCTCCTCTCCTCTCCTCTCCTCTCCTCCCTTGCTTTTTGCCTACATACCCATCACAAATCTTTTTCCAGAGCTGACTGCAGGAAAGCCTATCACTTTTTATTGACTTAGAGCTTTGAGCAGTCATTAACCTTTCTTTTTAAAAAGGGCATTTTCCATCCCTGGTGTGTTTTAACTAATACAGCTTTAGAGAGCAATTGCACACATTCAGCCTTACTTTTCTGTTCTTCTTGTGTAGAATAACGTCTCTTGTCACTTCATCCCCCCAGTAACCTTGCTCAGCACTACTCAATTTTAATTTACTCTTTACAAAAAAAAAACCCTGTGCACAGCAGTACAAATTAGGTGTCACAAGAACTTTGTGTAATCTCACTGATTCCTGAGTCCTTGTATTGGAAACACCTGCTTCATCTCGTGATCACAACTGCTGTTCTTAAGGATGCACCACATTTTTGGCTTGACATCACCCTAAATAATACACTTCAGTCTGTCTCCTGCATCATCTCACACAAACAAACTCCTGGGATTTGCACAGATCCTTCCTACTAGACATTAAGTGTATGACTTTGTACTTTTAATTTAATTTCTACTGTCCCAGACTTCAAGGTCATCCAGTCTTTTTTCCCAAATGGCATTGCAGTCCTTGCCTCTTGGCAGCTCCTTTTTATGATGCATTAGCAAAAATTTCAATAACACATGAAAAACTGTAACAGGTCACTCAGGTCATTTCTGAAAGTGTTGCTATGAGATCCAACACTTCCCACTGGATGAACTTCACCAATCCCTTCCAACACAGTCTGTTCTCTGCTGTCACTTGCAGCTATCCCTGCAGGAAATGAAGTGGGAAATGTTTTACTCATGGTCAAAAAGAACAGGTCTTTTGCATTTTGTTCTTCCAGAAAGCAGTTGTCCTTTACCCCAAAAATCATGTTAGCCCTACTAAATGCTACTAACCCTACTTTGGGTTTCACAGCCTTTTCTTCTTGCCACAGTGCCTTTAGTTACTGTGGCTTCACCCTTTTCCAGCTGTAGGTTCTCCAGGATTATGGGGAATGCATGTGCCATGAACATTCCATGCATTATCATCTTTCAAATTTACTACATCCTAGTTTTGGGAACCTGCTCTCTCCAACTAGTGTCAACCACTACATCTTTGTTCCCATGTTTGAGATCAGCATCTTGGTTAAAAACTCAGGTTGTAGGATGTGTCTGGATTATCCCTCATTTCAACCCTCTCCATTTTGCACATCAGCCACACTTTTCAGTCCTTCTACCTTCTGCACATGGCAGAAAAAAGATTTCATTTCTTTACAACTACTTGCCTTTTAAATTTCTACACTTGTACTTCCTGAACTTTTAACCATAATCTTCTCTACTGACTATTTCACCTTTCCCATGCCCTACAGGCTGTGCTTGCTTGAGCTTACTGTTTTTTTATGGCAATTTTTGTCCTAGCATTTTATTCAGTTAGATATGCAGTCCTGTATAATTTTTTTTTTTAATTTAAAACACAGTCTGAGAGTGGTTTTTGTACCTGTGTCAAATAACTTTCAAACCTATGCCTAGAATACTTTTCACTTCATTTTGTAAAAACAGATCTTCGCCATCTTCACCCTTTTTTGTGGTTTGAGGTTTTCACTCTTCTTCACACCAGTTTTGGCTGGCTCCTTAGAGTAACACTGACATGCAAATGCAMTAAACATCAGTTAAGTGCTGCTTAATTGAACTGATCAGCTGACCATTTATAAGTAAAGTATGGAGATAAATGTGATTTTATAGAAGGTAATTAGGGTTGCCATACACCATGCAGGTTTCACTGCTCAGTCCTTTGGTAGAGAGAGACTTAACATGGCAAATATTTTGGCAGACACTGCCATTGTTGCWTATTAAAATGATCTAATCCTAAAGTCAGACCTCCTTTGCACAGCATTGCATGTGTCTGTTCAATTTTCACACAACTTCTCTCTTCTCACTAGTGTGGTATTTTTTCTCCTCCTAGAGAAAACATACTAAAAATGTATTCATTTTGGACCTCATGCCCCTGTCAAGTCTGGTGAGCACCTTCAGTGTCACAGCACTTCCACCAGACTGCCCTGATACAGGGAATTGTGGAGACTCTTTGGCTACAGAAGTTTGAGCTGTCACTTTTGCACTCTTACATGGCTGTGGTTTAGCACATGTTTTTTTCTGTGAATGGTGAGGAGAAAGAAGAATAAATATCTGGCAGGCACCTTTGCTATCTATCACACATCAAGGGGGGGATTTCTGTAAGGCAAGAACCCCACAATGGACTTGATTTCTGCAGATTTGCTCAGATAATGCATGCACTTTTTCTTTTATAAGTCCTCTAGCTTATGATAACTTTTCATTYATTTCAGATCACACAGGGGACAAAGGACTTTGAAATACAAAGTATTTGTAATACAAAATTAAAGCGACTCACTTGGAATAATGAAACCGAAAAATCCAAAGGCCACAGGAGTGTTTTTATTGAAAGCAATAGGATGCTCCTTCAGCTCTGGCTGCTGTTCTTTGTAAGGGCATAAAGGTGGGAAGCTGCACCTGAAGGATGGTGCAGAGCCAAGCTGTGGATTGGTGTAACTGAGTGTGAATAGAAACCAGCCCATGATGTGAAAGATTAGTGCAAGCTTCCCCCTCCAGACAGAAAAAGGCATGAAGGAATGAGARATTGGGTAAAACTCCAGCCCTGCTGAAGTGGGTGGGAATTTTGTCTCTGCTCATGCAGCACAGGAATCTCCCCTACAGACTCGTAAGAAATTTTGCAACTGTGTAGTAACGTGTGCCAGGGAAAAATCAGGGCTTGGCTAAATGTGTATTTGATACTGCATCTGTTTACATGCTTTCCACCAAAGCTCTATTGTGTTGTTTCTCCTTCAGGGACAGAAAAGCCTGGAAAGGCCTCTCTGAAGAGAAGGGGCAGAAAGAGCCCTTTTTTCTGCCTATTTATGTTTGTCATGTATGTATGCCAAAGAGGTCCTAGAGCTGTGTGATGCTTTCTTCAATATCTCTGTGTTGGTACAGGCAATCCCAGCTGAGTGCCCCCAGTGTGCACTTCTGTTTTCTGACACAACCTCCTGGGAAAAGATGATGTTACAGTGTTGGCCAGTCCAATCAGTCAGTTTGCCACTCTTGGTTGGTGTCCCCTGTAGTAAAACAACAAACAAGTTCAGGGGGTTTTTGTTGGTTTGGGGGTTTTGGGGTTTATTTGGTTGTGGTTTTGGTTTGGTTTTTTGGTTTTGTTTGGTTTCAGTTTGTTGACTAGGGTTGGTGGAGGGGGTTTGATGAGGGCTTGGAGGGCTTTTTTTGTTAGTTTTCCATCAGCTCTCAGAAAACTTAGTCTATGAAATGCTGACTTTTTCCTGAACTTTTGCATCCCATCAGTATGTCCTTTCTGCTGGACCTGTTCATCCTACTTCCCAGGCAGTTCCCAGCAGAGTTCCTCTGCAGAGCTACATCCCTGGCTTTTCTTCAGACTGCACAGAATATTGGATTTTCTTACAAATATAGATAGAGTAATTCCACAATAATCCTGTCAGATAAGGAAGAATTATCACCCCCTTGCAGCAAAAGCATGGGAGCTTTTCTAGTGCAGAAATATGCAGTTGCCAAAGATCAGCTGATTTCCCTAGCATACATCATGTTTTTGYCTGGAGGAGATGGATCATTTCTGAGTGGGGTGGGGATGTCTCCACTGACACAGGGTGTGGCAAAGGGATGATGGGGAGAACTGCTAATTTTGGTGATTGACTGGAAGGGACATTCCCTGTCCAACCTTTGGTGAGCAAGTGCAGGATTAGCTTAATAAACTACAACGATTTTTAAAAAAAATTCTTTTTAATTAAAAGAAGGGAGGGATGTGTTCAGTTTGTAAACACAAATGCAAACACATGTGGTAACTAAGCASTTTGGCCAGCATCCTGCTTGTAAAAGCTGAAGTTTGCAGTTAGACTTTGAAATAATAGCATAGAACAGTACACTAAGTAATTGTCATGAAGTGATTTCATCTTTTCTGTTAATGCAGTCTACCCAGTGCTGAGACTGATGTTTTTAAAAGTCAGATGTGACAAAGGAAAAAGTTAGTCCTTTGGAGAAAGAATAACATGCTGATTAGCTTCATTATTAAGAGCTGTATTTATGACATGTTGGATTGAATATCTCAAGGCTTGAGTGCAGGTCATCACAAAAATCATCTCCTAAGAATGCAGAAAATGCTTCTGTTTAAAAAGAAAATAAACATTTTCTGTGATTTTTATGACCAAGAGCTTTTAATATTAAAATTTAAAGATAAAAATAATTTTGAAATAGCTTATGGCAGTTGATACTGTATGTTTAYATATTACATTCTTTTTCAGTTTAAGCATTGAAAATAGATGAGGTGATTCCTGAATTTGTTTCTAGAAAATGTCAGCTCCACATTCCTATTAACACATTGCTAAAGCTTTGGCCAACTATGTCTAAAACAAACCAGCTACCATGAGATGTAAAGCTGARGGAGCACCATCACAGTTTGAGGCATGAAATTGCTGCACAGATACAGAGTGAGGCCTGAAGAAGAGACAACCTGCAAGGTACAGCCAGAGGAGSAAATCCAGAAAGGAGAGAACCAGGCCCCCTCCTCCCAGAGACTGCTGTCCTGCTCCAACAGATGGACCCCAGCTGAGCCCAAAGGCACAACCACAGTTAATTACCCAAGCCACAGCATGGATCTGATAATGACCTGGATAAGAGGGTCTGTGTGGCTGCAGGATCCCCTCACTTGTTACTGAGAGCACTTAAAGTAGGAGTGACTGTAAAGCTGAAAGCCAGTGGCCTTTCATATATGGGAAAGAAGAAAATATTGAGCATCTCAGAATGGGATACTGTTTTCCAGGATGGTATGTGGTGTTGGGAAGGGGAAGGACTTTGCATGAGGAAGAGCTGAGGTGTTAAAGTATGGCAGCTCCATATCCAGCTTTAAGACATCACACACTGTGGATCTGAGAAAGAAGGGGAATGTCCAAGAGCCATGGTGAAGAGAGGTTTCTGAACTGCTGGTACCCTCTTAGAGCCTTGCAGCCTGCAATGACAAGGTAGCAACATGAGAAACAGCAGAAATGAGAAACTCTCTGCTTTCAGGGTCAGGAGGGTCATGACTCTCCTTTCTCCAGTGCCAGTGAAGAATTATTGGGAGCTCTTCATAACCCTGACTGGAGAACCCTGGAGAAGCACTGCCTCACAGCATCACCCCTCTACACCTTCATCTCTCAACCACARTGCAACAAACAACACCAATATCTAACAGAAATAACTGCCCTCAGTGCAAGGTGATTTTTAAAAAAAAAACCATGAAAGGATTTAAAAGACTTGCTAACCAAAGAAATATATGAAATAAACCCAAAATATAACCACATGTGTTGTTTTTCACAATACTTGTACTTTTTCTTTACCTGTGTATGTGTGGCTCTAGAAGGATGTTTTTGTATCTGATACAATTTAAAAATTTTCCCTCCTCCATTTTGTGCCTATAAATGCCTCTATGCCATCACTGCTCTAAAACAAAACAACCCCAATCCTTAATGACAATTTAAAAATATTGAACTAATTACTCTACTTACCAAAAGCCTTCATTTAGTCAAGTCTAATTTGCATATTATTTCTGCTTCCCTGTTGTTTTATTTCTGGGACAGATTCAAGTAATGCTTTAAATCAAGACCTCCAAAATGGCTTAATGGAATTAGAAATAGTGTTTCTGTTGTAACTGTCTTAGTCTCTTGATAATTTGTCTTTTCATTACTGAAGAGTCTGTCCTTGTTGTTCCAGCTCAGCCTTTAATGCTAAAGATGTCTTTGAGGTTTGACACGTAAAGAGTGGGTGCTAAGGGGCAGAGGTTCATGTGGTGTACATTCCCATTGCTCTCTGAAAGCCATTTCTGAGGAAGCCAATGCTGATTCCTGTATGGGGATATCAGTTTACAGCAGCTTTTAAGTTTTCCTATCTGTTGAAATTTTAGGATGATGTGTTTTAACTTAATATTACAGAATTACAGAATCATTAATGTTGGAAAAGTTCTCTAGGATTATCAAGTCCTACCATTAACCTGATGCTGACAGGTCCATCCCTAAACCATGRTCCTAACCACATCTACATGGTTTTTGAACACTTCCAGAGATGATATGCACCACCTCCCTGGGCTGCCTATTCCAGAACCTGACCACTCTTCCAGTGAAGATTTTTTTCCTRTGACTGAGGAAGCTTTTTAGTGAAGAAATATTTCATGGCTACAGAGTCTGCAGCAGGAGAGTTTCCAATGCTCATGTCAGGCCAAAACATAAATTGTGTTTTGAAAATCTGGGGGGTTTTTTCCTGAATGTAGCAACTGGATGGTTGGCACTAGCTGAGGGCAGTGAAAAGCTGATTTCTGTCCACAGTTCTGCTCCTGCAGTGACACAGAGGTCAGGATCCCACTTCATGTCTCCTCCCCTGTATTTTTTGCTGGCTGTTTACCAAGGATGTACAAGCACAGTTTGGTGAGCATTTTCTGATTTGTGGTGGTGCTTTAGAGCAGTCCAGACATCCTCACTCTGCTAGRAAGCAAGAAGAAGTGCTTTCAAATCCCTTGGGATTTTTTGGAAAAACTTACCCCAGGTCTTGCAGATTAGTAAAATCTCCTTCCAAAAACTGGTGTAATTAGTTACTCTGAACACAGAGAGCTGAGATTCAAAAGCAAAGAGCCCATGGAAGGGCTCCAGCATTTTCTGACCTAGTGAGCCTAGTGTGTGCCAGCAACCATGTGCTTCAGCAGGGTAATTGTCCTCACAGGGACAACAGCAGCAGTGCTGTGAACTCCCTCAGCCTCCTTGTACAACTTCTGCCCCCACAGTCATGCCTGCAGTCATGCCTGCATGAGTGGAACTGCATGGAGGTAATGAAGTCAGAATTGGGTTGGTAGCATGTGTATCCCCAGAAGGTTACAAAGAGAATAAAGTGGGTTTTACTGATTTCCTCTGATTTGACATCGAATGTATCAGTGTTTCTTTCTTTTAGTGTTCCTTAAATTGGTAAAATGTGGGCTTTCTTCATAAGGTTTTCATCTCAGCAATGAAAAAAATATATGAAGCAGAGTTCAAATAGACTTTTATTTTGTGAGGGAGCAGCTTTRTAACTAGTTGGATAGCTACATTGGAAGAGAGCACAGATCTCTGCATGCAGCACAGATTGGCCCCACTCCCTCAGGAGGCAAAAAGTTTTCTTGCTGGTGTGTTGTGAACTCTCTGTGCTCCCAGGAGAGTCAGCAAGCAGGACATGGGCACAGAAACATGCTGCTGCCAAACAAACCGAGCATGAGCTTGCAACAGATCAGCTCTCTGATAACTGGTTTAATGACCCTTTCCAGCTTGCAGGACAGATTTTGCCTCTGATCCTATTGTGGTAACTCCCTCAAAAGTCTCTTTGGATGCCTTTGATCCTGCCTGTGACAAATGACTGCCCCAGCCCCACAGAAAGGGCAGCATCTGCTACCTCCTGACCCAGCTCTTTACCGTGTGCTAGCCAAAAGGCTTTCTCTCATATTGTTTATTTTCAAGATGGGGACTGCCTCAGCTACTATTTCCCTTTTTTTTCTTCCTCAGTTTCCTCTTGCTTTACAGTCTTTGTTCTCTTCAGTTTTGTTTCTTTATTTTCTTCTTTTCTGTACCTGCTCACCGTCTGCCTTCCTTCTGTTTCATTTTCTGCTTGCTTTTCACTGTTATAAGGGGTTTTCCCTGCTGCTCTTTTCCCCTGCCTTCTCTCCCATTTCTTTGCTCCCTGTTGTCTTTCTTCTGTCTGGCTCTTTCTGCTCATCAGTCACATTGTGACAGCAGGGAGCAGCTCACAGAAAAAAGACCAGCTGGGTTTCGTCCTGGTAAGAGCACATGCTGCTGATGACAGGATGCAGAAGATGGAGCAGCAATGCTTCCAAACTGTTTTGGATTTGAGCACGTGATCCAGATAGGGAGGGAGAGGGGGTTTTTCACTAGCCCTGTTTTGTTTATAGACCTCTGCACACATGGGACAGCATGACACTGCCACGGGCATTGGCACAGCCAGGGAAGGTAGCAGCAAGAGGACGAGTTCTGCATGCATGATGAAAGGAAATCACTAGAGGAGTTATAGCTTTGCTATGAAAGGCAMCAAGCCAAGGAGAAGCTTTTGAGAGGAAGGCAGAGTTCTCTGCTGCACATGGCACTCCCATCTTGAGGACAATTTCATATATGGGAAAGAAGAAAATATTGAGCAYGGCCCTGCTCCCRGTTATGCTTTCCAGGAGAAGGCTCCCTGSCTTGCTTCTCATCATGTCTCTGCCATGGGCCTCTCAAACAGGACAGGCAGTGGGCACCCATGCACTCCATGCAGGAGTGTGGGACAGCTTGTGTGCTGTCAGGCAAAGGACTGCATCTGAGCAACTCACAGAGGTGGTGCTGGGGCTACTTAAAGGACTAAAACATTAATGGAATCACCTGCCTGTGTAAGGCTGTTCTGACTGGGCAGCACCAGCAGCAGCTGTGCCAGTCATGACAGGCACTGTTGGATCAGGACRTTTTTGAATGTCCACAAGCCATCAKCACTGTGACATGATTTCTGTGTTGCTGGGGGTAATGGTATCTATTCATAAACCCTTGTGCTGACTTTCATCTTCCTCTCATTGATACAAGGTATGGTAAAACCTGTGATATCCTGGGGTGAAAAAGCAAACTGAGGTATATTTGGTGCTTGATATTGCACTACTTGTTGTGGGAAAGCAACAAGAAGTGCTGGGACTTGGCTCACAGGCTCCATTGAGTAGGATGGAGCAGCACAGGGAGGCTGCTGGAGGGAGGCCACTGAGGATGCTGAAGTCCAGGGAGGCTTTTAACATGTGTGAGTAAGGGAGAGCATGTGCATATCCAGAGGTCTGCGATGCAATGCTTGAGCTAATCTCTCGTTGCTAAGGATCCCTACACATGTTTGGTGTTGGCTTGAGTTACCCTTCCTCAGGTGGCCTCCCCCTTCTCCCAGTGAAGTCCATCTGTTTGGCCTCAAAGCCCGTGAGCTTTGGCTCTGAAGCACGTGGCCCATCAGGAGGGCCCAGCCCGTGCCTTTCACAGCCTGGAGCAGGCTCTGAGCCCCAGCACTGCTGAGTGCTGCCAGCTGTTTCCTGACAGCAATTCCTGCGTGACTCAGAGCCCTTCCCTGGCTCTGTGACACAGGAGCAGCTGGCCTGGCACACCGTGGCCAGGGAGACATCTCTGGCTCCTGCAAAGTCACTGCTCTTCTGGGAAAAGCTCTGAGACACTGCTAAAGCAGCAGCAGAGGGTGAGGCTGGGGGTAGGTGTGCCTCAGGGTCTGCTCCATGCTCATGGCTTTCTAATAGCACAGCCTCTGGCTGGTTAAAAGGGGGGTAAATGCACACCACTGCTAAATGCTGCTAAACTGGGTTAGGATAAGCAGTGGGAAAAGTTAGAAAGCTGGCCTTGGCCTTTCCCAGCTGAGGCTACCTTCTGGTCTCTGGGGAGGGTGCACTGCAATGTTGATCCTCACAAGCATCTCCTGCCTGGTGCACTGGTGAGGAGGCACCATGAGGAGCTGCTTGTTCAGCTGAGGGCAGCAGCAAAGTGCAGAGATATCCATCCATCCATCCATCCATCCATCCATCCATCCATCCATCCATCCATCCATCCATCCATCCTTTCTTCCACCTCATTCAAGAGAGCTGGCTTGAATGGCACATGCCAGATCTGAATGCTGTAAGCAGGAAGAAAGAGACAGCTTGGAGTCCCTGGGAAGCTGTGGCCACATGAATTGAATGATCACYTTGGTGCCACTGCCTGCTCATTTGAGTTTCTCATCTGCATATCATCCATGCTCAAGGCTCATTTGTGTACACTCCTTGCCCCACAGGGGCCCTCAGGTGCCACCATGAGATGTGCAGGACGTGTTTTAAGGATGGTGCACAGCTGTGAGCTCCTTCAGCCCAAAAAAGGAAAAAAGGAGACATGGAGACAAAGGGTATCCCATACCCATCCTGCCTTAGGGGATCAGAGCAATCAGGCTGCTGGCTTTGTAGGCAGATGCCAGGCTGCAGGCAGTGTATGTGCCACTGTGCAGAGAGCCGCAGAGAGCCACAGAGAGCTGGAACCACTCCTCATCAGGCAGAGAGGCCAGCTGGTCACCAGGCAAACAGCTTGGTCTTTGTTACTAGCATGAGAAGCAGCACATTCTGGGTGATTGTCCTTGAGGTTTGATAGCATCATCTCCCTCTTAGGAGCTTGTCACTGACTCCAGCCTCCTGTTGCTCTTAGTCTGAGCTTCTACCTCTCTCCCACTTGGCTCCAGCTCCAAACCTTTTCTCTCTTCCACATCTCAGTCTTCCCCTCMTCCCAGCTCCCAGCCTAAGTTTCTTTTTCTACCTATCAGGTTATRTGCTCTCACCTGGCCCCTGAACATGCCTGACAGCTGCATTGACAGTATACATCTCTCCCCTTTCTTATTCCCATCTCCCAAATCTGCCTTCTGACAGACAGACAGGCAGTCTGTCCCACATTCCCAGTTATTCCTCAGATCTTTTTTGTGATCTGTTTCATTCATGCATTCCCAACTTCTGCCTTAAAACCATGGAGTTTGTTCCTAATCTTTGCATGCCATTCCYTCTCCAACCTGGGGAACCCCTAAAACTACATCCTTCTGCTGTGCTCTGGAGCCTCCTCACAGCCATTRACATCCAGAAACCACACCTGCAGGAACAGGAGGAGCTGCACCTTCTCACCAGCCTCAGAAGAGACATGCAGGGAGGACAGCACCAGATGCTCACAGACAGCTGCCTCTGAGTGGGGATCTCAGCCTCTCAGACAGCCCTGCTCCCATCTGTCACACCAGTTAACCTTGGTGGATGCCTAAAGTTCAGATGAGATCAGCCATCTTCACAGCATGAACGTCTAGGTCAAAGTATTTAAAGACAGGCAAATTTCTGATTAAACTGCAAGAAGGTTTTACAGTGGAGGCTGTCAGGGAAAGAGAGGTTGTGTATGTGTGTGTGTGTGTGTGCAGCACAGCTACTGGCTTAGTCAGCAATAACTCACTGTGAAGGCTTACAGGGGGCTATGTGAAAAGTGAAGGCATTCCTCATTTAGTTTATTTGCTTCTGGGGACATAAACTCATACAACATCACAGCAACTGCTCTGTGATTTTTACAATGTATAGTGGCTTTCCAGGCTGTTAGTTCTTGTTGGCACAGCAAGTTTTTGTGGACATGCCATAGCATGTGTAATACYTCAGTCTTTTTGGCTGAATTCACAGACAGCAAATAGAAAGCATTGGTTTATCTTCCTGCCATGCCATAGCCTGGCCTCCAGGGTAAGGGAGTTTGGTTGGTCWGAAGCTGCATAGATGTCTTTAAAAATAAAAAAATAAGAGTTTCATTTGGAACAACTCTGAGCACCATTTCTGTTTTTTTGGATAACTGGAAATCCTTGGCCTTATATGTCATCCAGGAAAATGTAGGAACAGCATTGGACAGCTTGGCTCTTTAGGAAACATTTAGAAACCATGGTTTTAAACTTACCCAAGTTAGTAAAACTACTTCTTTACATGACTTTATGCTATCCCTTTATGCTACAGAAGGAAGGCACAAGGCAGCTCAGAGATACACTTTCAATTCAGTTTTCTGAAGTTCCTGTAGTTGGTTTCCTGAGAAGTTGTTATGACATCCAAGTAAGCAAGTTTTYTCCAACATGTGTAGTACTGGATGAAAAACAAAAACCAAACAGAAAATGCAGCCTGACTTTGGCAGGCTGCTGCAAGATTAATTGGGTGAGATGTGCCAGCTCAGGAAATTAATTTTTGTTGGGACAGCTTCACTATTGGTTGGGATGATTTTCCTCTGCTCAGCAGAATGACCAGCCACATTCTTTAGAATTGTTATAGAGGTGCATTAGAGCCAAAGAGAGATAACACTCTTCATACCTGGCTAGCAGCTTGGTGACAGGGGACAGGGTGCAATGTACTCAGAGAAGCTGCCATRTAAAAATAGGCAGGTTTTGGCTTCTAGCAAAACTTACCTTTTCCTATGGAGATGTTCAGAGACAGTAGGTGCTGTGTCTGCCATGGTGAGTTTTGCACTCTGGTGCCAGTCTTCAGAACTGGGTCAGGCTTAGGGTAAATCTGAAGAAAACCAGGGTTTGGAAAAGGATGAGAATTCCCAGAACTTTGATGTGATCTTTCATGTTTCCTGTGTCCTGAGCTAAACCTTGCCACAGCAGATGTGACTGCTGGGTTAGACAGTCCCCCAGAGTTTGGGGAACCAAAGACCTAAGGGAAGCCTGGGGCTTGAATCTGAATCTGTGGCCCCCCCTTGTACCCCATAGGCTAAAATACTTTTAGTTTGATTTTACTTCAGCACCTGTGTGCCTGGCATTCTGGAAGACCACATATAAAGCAAAGCAAGTTAGTCAAATCAATCAACACGCCATTTTTGTTGTTGCTGATTTGTCAGCAGAGGAAAGCACTGTATTATCTTCTGAAAGTTTCCCATAACACAGGAAGGAGTGCTTATACTGTGTACATGGTATTGTTTGGCAGCAGCTTCAGGAGGTCACTTTCCTCAGAGGYCTTTGGTCTGCCATGGAGGTCTCTCATGTGGGTCCTCTGGATTTTTTTGATCTGTCTTCTCTGCTGCTTAAAGCTTTCTCCTCTAAAGCTTGGAGAAGGAAACAAGCAACAGAGAACCCTCAGGATAAGATGGTTCAAAGGAAAAGAGTCCCCTGCTGTTTACCTCCTACTTCTTGATTCTCTGTTGTACCTGCCCATATCTCCTGCTTTGCACACCCTTCTGCCCTGTGCCCCCACAACCTTCCAGCCACTCTTTTCCTTCAAGTCAGAATTCTCACCCACACCTCTATCATCAGCTTTGCCCTGCCTGCTGAAGAGACTGAGATTGCTATACTTCTTCTTTTTTTTTTTTTTTAGTTTAGTTTTCTTATTTCTGATTATGTCATGTATTTTGGGAGAAAAGTCTCCATACACATGGCAAAGACTTTTCTCCCACATGACAGCTGTTTTTCATCTCTGAACACCACAGAGCCAGCTGTGCCTCCTGCCTCCTGMTGGCCACACCAACTCCCTCTCCCACAGCCCTGTCCAAAAGGAAGCTCTGTGTCTGGGCATGAAGGACTGAGTGGGACACTTGRGCATCATCTCATTGCTCCATATGGAGTAATGGTTCATCCTCTGAACTACCAGCACCAGTCCTCCTCTGTGCCATTGYACAGCCAGCATAATGTTGCTCATTAAATCATTTGTTGTCATTAATTTGACTTTGAGTTCAACTACTACACCAGCAGCACTGTTAGAAAATGTGATTTAATCATCACTGTAACTTTTCACTACAGAATATTATGCATTGTTTTGAAATATCTGGCTGTGGATGTTACTTTAACATGCTTTAAAGTCCATAGTAAAAAAGCATTAGATGTTCCTCATCCTTGCTTTCCATTGTTGCTCAGACAAGTCAAAGCCAACAAGTCTCTGCAAAGTTTAAACAATTTTCCCTTTCATGTTGTGTTTTTAGTGCATTTACAGTAAGACTACATTTTTTTTAAATGAGTTCCTAGGCATAGCATGGGGATTTTTGAACTTCAGTATCAGCCAAAAATGACAGGGGTAACGTGGCTCGAGCAGGTCCCATCTCACCCCTGTTCTTGTTTCAGTCTTGGAGTCTGGGACTTCTGTCAAAAAGCTTTCTAGAATCTGGCAGGCCAGGGAAGTGTTCCCACTGCAGGGTGAAGCTGGATGCTCCCAGCTCTGTGGCTCCTGCTCCCAGCTGAGAGGACAAGGGCTGGCTCTGGTCTGGAAGCTGGCCAGCCACATGAGCACAGCATAGTGCCCAAGGTTAAACCCCAGAGGGCCCAAAACGTGGCAAAATCYGGCATCCCAGTCTGCTTCTGGCCATGCAGCCATTGCCCTGGGAGYTAATTTCTTGGACTGGCAGATTAAACAGGTGCATTCCCCACCTGGCTCTTTCCCTCTGTGCAAATACAGGCCAGTACACAGAGCTCTTGTGTGAGCCTGCTGCATTTCCCTCTTACACCTAAATTGTGGGTTACTTAGCTTCACCTGCACAGCACACTGTAGGGAATGTGGGGTCCAGAGGATGCTGTTTTATGCTGTGCTTTTCCTTATTTAAGAGCCCTAGAAGAAAAGGAACCGACTGTGCAGAAGGGCACTGCCTTCTCCTGGCACCACAGCCACTTGAGGCAGCCAGCACAGGCAGGCTGAGCCTGACAGGCTGCACTAAGTGCCACCAGAGAGGGAGATTCAGTGCCTCTGTGTCACATACACCAAATTTGCTTCATGTAGTAGAACAAATCTACAGCCCTGCAGCAACTCTTGTCTCTAAAGAAAAGATCTCCAGTGTATGTATGGCACTCATTGTTGCACACCCTAAGTACCTGTCTTTTTTAATTTATATTTTTTTAAAGCTGCTACTATGTATTTGAAGCACAAAGGTGTTCCCCCATTTCACAGGCTCACAAGAAGGCAAGAATCAGCCTGAGGCTGTGGAAATAATTAGTGACAGTGAGGAATCTTCTAGACAGTCCCAGGCCAGTGGACYCAGGAAAAGATGAGAAAAGAGTAAAGCTGATTTTACAGTGTACAGAGTCCTCACAGGTGAGAGTGCAGGTACACCTGACAAAATGCAGACATGAAGCACAACGTGTGTCAACATGTGACACACTGACTTGGAAGGAAGAGCTTGTGTATCCTCTGTACTCATCTGTCTCACTCTTTCTTGTCTTTATATTCCTCTCCTTTCGCTCCTGTGCATTTGAGAATGCAGAGCTGCATATCAAGGCCAYGCARTGGAGCAGGCAGGCAGAGAGTTRTGATGCTTGAAGTCTCTCTGACAGCATCACTGCAGAGCCCTGAGCCAACAGCAGCGCTGGGGGCAGTGACAAAGACCATGCTGTGTGCTCTGTGTGCTACTCCTGCCACTGATGTCCATGGTCATCACGAGCTGGAGAAGTGTTGGGGGTTCGATTTGGTTTTTGTTTTGTTTTGTTTTGCCCTTGGAATTTTTTCCCTCGAGTTGTTAAGACACTAACGACTGGGTGATTGTCGGTACTTAACAATGACAAAAGAAACCAKGGAAGGAAAGACCAAAGGGACAGGGGAGCTGGGGTGTGGGCACTTCTTCCCCTTGGCACTGGAGGAGAGAGGACACCCAGGCTGTTCGCTTGCTGCAAGAGGTGTTTCACTGTCACCATCGACTCCGCTCCTGGGGAAACCTACCACCATCTGCTTGTGTGCCCGGGGATTTCTGAGCTCTCCTCCTGCCCTGCTGGAGTGGGCCCGACCCTGTCCCTGCCGTCGCTTTTGCGGCTTTTGCCTACGCTGACCTCGCACCGTCTGCTCAGCCAGGACATCCCGCTGCTCCAGTCACCACTGCAGGACTGCTCRTCTGCTTCATCACCACCCCGGGATCTTCCACTGCTACAGCTTGGTTCCTCAGAGCCACTGAGATCGGACTGCCCTGGGATTTGTGGTCCCTCGAGGTTTCCTGGGTCTGTCTTATTATTAATGCTGTAGTTGTTTGTTTGTTTGCTTGTTTTGTTAGATATATATATATATATATCAGTAAAAAAAAACCCCTGTTATTCCCATTCCCACCATTTTTTTGCCTGAGAGCCCCTTAATTTCAAATTTATAATAATTTGGAGGGAGGGGTTTGCAGTCTCCATTGCAAGGGGAGAGCACCGGCTTTCCCCTAGCAGATACCTGTCTTTCAAACCAAGACAAGAAGGCTCTCTGGTGGCTGCCTTTAAGGTGCTGACAGGACTATCTCCAGTGCTCAGCAGAACACTGTGCCAACATATTGAGAGTAGAATCCTGCAAGCAGCACTCTGACTTCCCTCCACACCACTAACATCCTCTCCTGGAACTGAGTCATACCACCCAGCACCTTAAATTGTATTTGTTTTAGCTAAACACCACAGGATGCTCCTTCACTTATGGCTCAAGACATTCATGTTCCCTTTGACACAAGGCACACCTGGATGTCTGTGGTGGGGAAGTGATGCATGGCCAGGATGCTGGCCCTGCTCCTGCAGAGCTTCCCGGGAGATCAGCAGGGCTGCAGCACCCACACAGATGGAGGGGAGTTACTAATGCCTTTGAAATGACAATTTTCTCTTTGTTTTGTATGTTTTCCAGATGTCACCTGCTGGCTTCAGGGGGAAGGGAGAAGTTAGTGTGGAGAAAGTATTTCAGTAATTTGCCTGGGAAGCCAGGTGCCTCTCTGAGCAGCTTGAACCACTTTTAATTTAAAACTTCAATAGAAAGAGAGCTGTTGCTTCACTATGGGCAATAGTAAATGGTAAAATAGCAAGCAGCTACTGAGGTGTCTTGGGGGGAACTGGTTTGCCCATGGGCAGAAGTCAAAAGCAGTTGATTCCCTCTTTGCCCATCAACTACCTGCAAGACCACTGTGACAGGCTCCAAAACCAGCCCTGCCCTCACTGCTCATGGCTGCAGTCAGGTGTGGGAGGCCACTGAGCCAAACAACTTCTGCCATTCCCTAAGAGCTCCTTGTTGGTGAAACAGAATGGGGAGAATACAACATATTTCAGTATATTCTTGGAATAATAAGCTCTTTTGTTAATGAGGAAATAACAGATAAAAGACTTATTG
Organism: Alauda arvensis; assembly: GCA_902810485.1. NCBI lineage: Eukaryota > Metazoa > Chordata > Aves > Passeriformes > Alaudidae > Alauda > Alauda arvensis. The sequence goes on from CADDXX010000081.1 coordinate 1,747,168, forward strand.
AGTAGAAAGGGGAAAAGTAGGCCAATTATGTTTAAAAAAATGTACCTTTAAAAAAGCTGAAGCCCCTAGAGAACATGGAAAAAACATGTCTGTGTAGCGTGAAGCAAAGTAATAATTTCCCCTATTAAGGCACACTAAAACAGAGCTAAATGATTCCACCACATCTTGATGAATCTGTTTTTAGGAAGGTGAATCTCATGCTGCTTGACAAAAGGTTGCTAAGCATTCTCTTGTATTCATTAGCTATGTAAACAGGGATGTAGAAGAGCCCCTTTCTTGTCAGTGCCTAAAGAAATAGAGCTTGGGCCCTGGCAACTAAAAAAATAATCCCCCTGTTTCCTGGAAGTCTGTCAGACTGATGGGATTTTTTTTTCTTTTGAGTGGGGAAATATGCTATTTGGAGAGAAGAAAAAAATATATCCTTGAGTTCTTGGCTCCCTTCTTGGCATGCAAGGAGTGCAGTGGGTTTAGGTATTTCTGAGTAAATGTGAAAAATATTGAAGGGGATATTTTCCTCCAGGGAACACACTCACTTCCATTCTGTCCCCAGGCACTACTGTATTACACAGTCTTACAGCAGTGCCTGAGTTTCAGAGAGAAAACATGGTAAATATGAGCTAGARAGCATGTGTTTTTCTGTTTCTCTGGTTACCTCTTTGAGAAGCACTTGATGAAGTCAATTAAAAAGAGAAAAAACCCCAGCCTCTWTCTCTCAGTAGAAATCAGTCCTTTTCTTGCAAACAACTCAGTGTTCAGTTCTTGCACAGAAACAGCCATATGAAAAATGGAAAAAAATAATAGTCCTTGGCAGTTAACCTTTTATTTAAGTTCAATAAATACTCTCAGCACACTGTAAATTTGCAAACACTAATTTCCAYCCCCTTTCTAACCTGGCAGATTGCTCTGCTCCTCCCCTTCCTCCTTGACAAAGCAGATTATAAGCAAAGCAGTGAAGCCCTGGGCACAGATAGTTTGATGATTTCTTTATCAACCAGTGATGACTTTTYCCTGCAAAGGCAAAGCTGCCCTCTGTGCTATTTCATAGGGTTTTCAGGAAGCTCCTTATCCAAGTGGAACAAATGCAKTCTGGCCCACTACATTTTCCTGGAGATTTTAAAAGTTTAGTTTTTTCTAAATGAAAAAAGAAAAAGGGTCAAGTTTAATAAATTCAGGGCTGCTCATTTTGCACTTTCTCTGTTTGTTTTTTGTTTAGTTTTGGTTTTTTTTGTGATTTTTTTTAAACTTTGGAGTCAATTTTTATTCACTCTCTGCTCCTTTTCACAAGGTGCTTAGGGGACAATTTGTAATTCAACATACCATAAGGTTCCATCTCCACTAAGAGAAGATGGTGAACTCTGTTGAAGGAGCCTTTCTACCTGTGTGGGGGAAAGGAGGCCAGGAGCTGGTGCTGTCATGCAGGTTCTGCACTGCACATTGGGGATGCACACTTGCTAGGATGCAAAGTGGCACAGGTGGAGTCACTTCTGTTCCCATGTCTTTAGCAGAAGATGAAGAAAGTGGTGTTTTTAATTGTCCTACTAGGTATTTTAGTTAATAGGAATCCTAAAATAAATGGATAAAGGGTGTGGTGTTTATGGCTGTAGTTATATAGACTCTCACAAGCAAATACTATTACTTATAGGGGACTGCCATCCACTAGGGCTTTCTCCATGTATTTCAATGGTCTGTCCTTCTTCCATACTCCCATCTTTAAGCATGTGTCATCCATATTTTTCTAACTTTTGTTGACTCCTTGGCACTTCCTCTGCAGCTGAAATGAAACAAATGGACCTGGAAAAATTTCCTGGATCATGAAGGCCAGTCATCTCATCTACAACCATTATATAACTGAGTCCAAGGTCCTGGATGGACCCTTAGCCAGGTCCATSCAGGAGGCAGGGAGACTTCATGTCCTTGCTGCACATTTGGGAGATTGCTTCAGCACTGGGCTACCATAGTTGTGAGGAACATGCTCGTGATCTCCAGAGTAAAGGATAGTTATGGCTGGTTTACACTCATTTGAACTTTGTACTTGGCTCAAGCTGCTTTTTTCCCCTCTCTGCTTTTTAATCTGCTGCTGCATTTACAAAGGTCAGTCAYGTCTGTTCTCAGCCTTGGCTTTCCTTTGGCTCTGAATCCCGACTTGTCCCATCTGGTGTGTAAGTACAGCCTCCCCAGCAAGMCCATGGTCAGCATCCTCTTCATGTTCACTGCTTCTCTCTCTTCAACACAAAAAATGGCTAAGGAAGCTGTGAACAGCAGACCTGTGAGGTGTCCCCAGGGCTGTCCATGTCCAGTGGGCACCACTCTTTATCTGACTTTTTTTGCACTGCACCTGCCTTTTCCCAACTTCTGCCCAGTTTGGCTTCAGAAGCTGAGTGACAAGAGTCAGGTCACAGCTCTAGCTCCTGACACAACCTATGTACACAGGTCTCCTTCCATGCTCATTTTCAGCTGGCAGAACTCCTAATAATTGCAAACACTTGGGTAACTTGTCCCTGTGTGCATGAGCTTGGATTTTGTAAATGATTCAGTTTTGTTTGGATTCACTAGCCTGGCCTTCTGGGTCATGAGTCTTCTCTATGCTGATAATGCCACCAGTTTTATATCAATAAATATTACTGGGTGTTCCTATTTTCTCTGCCAATGATCATGCTGAATTGATGCTTYGCCTCGCTCCTGAAAAAACTGTTTCGGTTTGTTACATTTCTTTGTGAGAGAACCTTTTGTCATCTCCTCAGGAATGTCCTCATCTCCTAATCCATTTCAGTRCTGATTTCCATTTTTGCAGTTTTAGTTAATAATTCCTTTGTGATACCATACAGATGTTGAGAGAGATTTGGCTGACTTGTATTCCTCTGTCTGAAAGTTATCCACCAAAAAAATTGGTATCATGTTATTCAGGCACATTCCTGATGCATCTTGTCCCAATTTTCAGTTACTTTCTTAGCCCTCTCCTTTTTTCACATGTCTCAAAGCCTTCCACAGATCAGTTTCCCACTCTCCTGCATCACACCATAATTTCTTGCCATTTCAGATACCCATTTGGGTTTAACAGAAAACTTTGCAGTGCCACTTTCCTGGCCCATCACAGAGCTGCTGRATTCAGGATACAGAATCTGCCTTGAGGGGCACGTACCAAAACATCTGAAGTGCAAGCATAAAGCAGCTTACATTGTTGCATTAAGAGAGGTTGTCTGAGCTATCAGACTCAGTATCTGCTYTTCTGTTTTGGGGGACTGTTTTTCAGGTTTTTCTGTCCACTACATCTTCTTAGGATTTATCTGTATGTCTGCAAGCTATAACATTACTAACAGAGCAACATTGTTGCCAAAATTAATTTCCAACCTTGTAAAAGCAAACTAATAATTGAGCTGAATGCTTCAGTGTAAAGATGCCACTTAGGTGATTCGTGCTTTCAATGATAACACAAACCAGGCTGTACACAGCATTAGCCAGACACACAAGATGTCATTATACTGTTTTCTTGTATACTGAGATKTTAGAAGAAAGGAAAAACTTCAAACATCATTTAACCTCTGTTTTAGTGGAATTATACTTGCTTCTGACCTTGTTATCCTACCTTTTCTGGTCTGTGTCTGGGATTTGGGATCATGCTTTTTAGTTAAGGTTTGAGTTCAAGCAAGAATTGGGAGGCTTTTGGAGAATGGTGGGACTGGATTCAGCCCCCACAAAGAATCAGAGTAAAGTGCCTGATACATGAGGCAGTCTGATGTGAGCTAACACTACCTTCACATCTGTGTTCCTGTGGATATGGATTGAGTCTTTCACAATACATATGCTTGATGAAGGTATTAAACTATCACCAGGTACGTTAAAACTCTTCCACATTTTGGATGAAGGCTTGATAGCACCCAGGAGATTGATAGAAGTGAGGCAGGTCAAGATCTCTCCATTGACCCCTGATTCTCATCTCATATCTCATGATGGATGAGACACCTTGTGGAGGATGCTGTGGGCAGASACTTCTTCCTTAAAATCCTAGGCTTCTGCTCCTTCATCCAGTAAAATCCTGTTCTCTTTCCTCATGTGCAGCCTGTGCAGCAGCATTGCTGAGCAGCCACACACTGAGCACTGCCCTACCATGGGGAAAGGGAGGTGGGATAGAAGGGAGGACACCATGGCAACAGATGTTGCAAAGCACAAGAAAAATGAGTTGCAAAAGGTGGCATGAATCCTGTGGAGATGAATTTTATTATCCCAGATACCACAACAGTATCAACAGCAATAAATTTCATTATTGCATACATTGCCTATTGCATACAGGATCCTGTGGTCGTATTGGCAGATTGGTGTGACTGTGGATGTGACATGTAAGAATTGATGGCAAATTAAAAATACTCTTTTGCTTGGTATTCCCCCGGAAACAAATTCTCCAAAGAAAGTAAAGATAAATAAACTGATAAATGTGATGTGTGTC